>CM024271.1:7929478-7961600 GCA_013621005.1 Aeschynomene evenia
TATCCTAGGAAGCATCCATCATCGGACTTAGGATCAAACTTAGAGAGTCTGTCCTTTGTGTTGAGAATAAAACAAGAAGAACCAAATACATGGAAATAAGAAATGTTTGGTATTTTATTCTTCCATAGCTCGTAAGGAGTTTTTTCAGAATTGGTCTCAGAAAGACTCGATCTGAATGTAGCATGAAGTATAACTGCTTCAGCCCAGAAACCTTTTGAAAGTCCACTTTCTAAGAGCATTGTTCTTGCCATTCTTGAAGGCTTCGATTCTTTCTCTCAGCTACTCCATTTTGTTGAGGAGTTCTGGGAGATGAGAATTCGTGAGCAATGCCCAGATTTTCACAAAGCTTTTCAAAGCATGATTCTCAAATTCACCACCATGATCTGATCTAATGGCATGAATGTGCGAATCCTTTTCAGTTGAAACTCTTTTCGCAAATGCTTTGAACTTCTCAAAAGTTTCTTCCTTAGAAGCTAGAAAGAAAACCCAAGTGAATCTGGAGTAATCATCCACTATGACAAGACCATAGCGTTTTCCAGAAAGGGAAGTTGTTCTGGTTGGTCCGAAGAGGTCCATGTGGAGCAGTTCCAGTGGTTTCTGAGTAGAAATACCACTTTTACTAGGAAAGGAAGCCTTGGTCTGTTTCCCTTTTTCACAGAAGTCGCAGGTTGCATCCTTCTGATACTTAATGCTGGGAAGGCCCTTTACAAGTCCTTTCTGAGAGAGCTCAGAAAGAAGTCTCATATGGGCATGACCAAGTTTCTTATGCCATAGCCATTTGTCTTCTTGAACAGAGACAAGGCATTCCACATTTTGATCCTTTAGATCATCCAGATGAATAACATAGATGTTACCAACACGTTTTCCTTCCAGAACGATCTTGTCATTTGTGAGATTAATCACATGACAATACTTGGCATAAACTCAACCTTTAAGCCTTTGTCACAAAATTGACTGATGCTTAATAGATTGTGAGTTAAACCATCGACCAAAAGTACATCTGAGATTTGGTGAGAGGAATCCTTACCAACATCTCCGATTGCAGTGACTTTTCCCTTAGCGCCATCACCGAATCGCACTGTTCCGCCTTTCTTGGGCTTGAGGCTTCTGAACCAGTGCTTGCTTCCAGTCATGTGCCTCGAGCAGCCACTGTCAAGGTACCACTGCTCATCATGGTGGTGGAGCAGCGCTTGATGATGTACCTGCAGTCACAAAGTTAATAGATTTAGGTACCCATTCTTTGTTGGGTCCTTGCTTGTTAGCTTTCTTGGACTTTTGCCTTCTTTTCTTAGAAGGGTTATGGTTTTGAGAGTCAGAACCCTTTTGTTTGCCCTTTTCAGAAACACTTGCTTTCTGAGAAGTTTTACCCTTCTGAGAGGGATTAGTCTTCTTAGAAGGCTTTGCTTTCTGAGTTTTCTTCTTAGCCTTCTGAGGCTTAGAGATTTTTCCCTTTTTCAACATAGGGCAATTTTCAGAACCATGACCACTCTTAAAACATATAATACACATGCGAGGTGACTTGGTTAAGGATGGATCAAGATCATGTGGTTCAAAGACTTCTTCATATCCAAGACCACTTTTGTCTTTATAGGGTTTTTTGACCCCCAAGCAAAGATTCAGCATCTTTTCACCTTTTACCATCTTAACTAAGTCAGAGGTTAGAAGTTCATTTGTCTTTTGCAGTTCGATCATGGCCTTTTCAGCCTTCTCTACTGTGATTGAAGACAGACTTCCTAATGCTTGATACAGGTCATGACTTTCAAGGTATCTATCCTTGAAGTCGTCTCTTTCAAGCTTAGGTTCTGAACCTCTGAGTTAGTCTTACATTTTCAGCTTCTAAATTTTTAAAAGATTTTTTGAGATTGCTGAAACTGTTAGCTAGCTCGTTTAAGTCTTTCAGAAGATCATAATAAAGTTCTGAGAGCTCATCGTATGAATATGAGAGAGGAGGAGAGTTTGGTACCTCTTCTGACTCAGATTCTGTTTCCAGAATATAGTCAGTGCCGGCCATGAAGCAAACATTAGCTTCCTCTTCACTTGCTGACTCAGAGCCTTCCTCTTCTGAGTCACTCCATGTAGCCGCCATTGCCTTCTTTTTCTTCTTGGGAATGAACTTCTTCTTTCCCTTGTTCTGAGGGCACTCCGTTCTGAAGTGGCCCTTTTCTCCACAGCCAAAACATGTGGCATCAGAAGGCTTTGACTTTCCTTTTCTGGGGGTGATCTCTTTGTCTTTGCTTGGTCTTCTCTTCCAAGATTTCTTCATTTTCCTTACTAGAAGAGAGATATCACCTTCATCGGAATCTGAGTATTGATCGTTTTCAGACTCAGATATTTCTTCAGCCTTTAGGGCTTTTGAAGTCTTCTTGATCTGACTTTTCAGAGCCAGAGCTTTCTGAGGTCTTGAGGATGAAGATGGTCCTCCAAGCAGTCCTTCCAGTTCGATCTCATGCGTTCTGAGCGAACCAAATAGTACATCCAAACCCAGCTGGTTTAGATCCTTGGCTTCCTGGATTGCTGTGACCTTAGGACGCCATTTTGTAGAAAGGCTTCTGAGGATTTTTCTTACCATCTCAGCGTTTGAATAAGTCTTTCCCAAGACTTTCAGTTGGTTGATGATATGGAGAAATCTTATTGACATGCTGTCAATAGTTTCCTCAGGCTGCATGCTAAAGGACTCGTATTTGTGTACGAGCATTGAGATTTTCGTTTCCTTGACTTCGTCATTACCTTCGTGCAGCATATGAAGTCTTTCCCAAATCTCTTGTGCAGTATCACATGACACAATTTTGTCATATTCTACCTTGGGTAAAGCACAGAGGAGAATATACTTGGCTTTGAAGTTGAGTTGTATCTTCTCCTTCATTTCTTGAGTCCATTCATCCTTAGGGACTCGTCTTGTATAGGTTCTGAGTGCTGGAGGCGCCACTCCTGGCTCAGCATCTGTTGCAACCACAGCGTCCTCTGTAATTGTCTGCAGAGGCTGATAGTCTCCATTCTCGATCCTATCCCATAAGTCCAGACTGGTGTGCTTGATGAATAGCGTCATCCTGTCACGCCAGTAGTCGAAGCTGTCTCCGAGAAACATAGGAGGTCTGTTTATCGAAGCCCCATCTGATATGAATGCAGCTGGTGAATTCATATTTCCCTTCTTGGATCTTTTTCCTTGACACTGCGAAGTGCTCAACCCCTTAAGGACCGAGCTCTGATACCAATTGAAAGTGTATGTGTGCACGAGAAGGGGGGGTTGAATCGTGCAAGTTTTTAAAAATTACTTCTTAAAACCTTTACTTAGAAAGCTGTTTTTACTCAGAAGGTAGATTTAAGAGTTTGCAGCGGAAATAGCTTTCTGAGAAGATTAAGTTTCTGAGAACTCAGTCTTTCTGAGAAAGTTCCTATCTGAGCAGTCTTGAGAAAACGATTTTAAGTTATAATCTTTTAAACGCTTTCTGATTTTAATCAGTAATGTTTTCACGAGATTTCTTACTTAAAATTGTGGTTAGGTTTTTCTCAAAGCTTTATGCAATTAAAGAGCAAGGAAGAAAAGCTTAACACAAAGAGTTTTATACTGGTTCGGTTATAACCAACCTACTCTAGTCCTCAACCTTTAGTTGAGAGTTCTCAGATATTTTTCTTAATGTGCCTTCTCATAAAACACTGTCTTTTCCAAGTAAAGGACTTCCACCACTTCACAACCCGAAGTGGATTTCCGTGCCTCACACTAGAGGACTTCTTTGCCTCCAACACTAGAGGACTTCTTTGCCTCACACCAGAGGACTTCTTTGCCTCACAACAGAGGACTTCCTTGCCTTAAACGATTAAGGACTTTAAACTTTGCCTCAAACACTAGAAGACTTAAAAACTGCCTTCAAACAAAGAAGGACTTAGCATTTTTCAGAAAGTTGTTTTTGCTTCGAAAATCAACTACTAAGATTAAGTTACAAACTTAATTTGACCCTTAGTAGACTTCTAGATTTAACTTACAAATGTAAGAATTTACACCAATTCAGAACTAGAAGATTTTGCAAAGTTAGAAGAACAATTTCGTAAAAATTGTCTTTCTGAGAAAGTTCTAAGTTTTCACAAAAATGATTTTCAATTCAAAAGAGTTTTGGCACGTTTAATCAAGAGTTTTTGCGCAAGAGTTTCGTCACATTGCTCTGGAATTGAACTCATATATATAGGCATCAAAGAGCCGCGAAATTAGAAGCTTTCACTTTGCTTATGTGGCTGTGTCCTTTTCAGAACGGCTCCCTGCTACAGTCAGCGCGAAATGAGGAACTTTTCAGAACTGCACAGTGCGCGTGTTCCCACTTCCTTAGCTAGTTGTATCGAGCTTTCGGAGACTTCTTGCGATCCCTTGAGTCCAGACACTTGGTTGCTTCTGAGTCCAACCTTCTAAGAGTTGTACGGACTTCTGAGGCGAACCTTCTGAGGGAAGACCCTTCTGAGAACTACTAGTCGCAAGGTCTTCTGAGACCCTTCTGAGGCGACAGTGTTCTTTCCTCAGAAACATGTTTTCACCTTCTGCGCTTCTGAGACATCCTTTCTGATGTCTTTGGCGCTATGATTTTATCAATTGATCTCGAGGCTACTTGATGTTTTGTCTTGGTCTTTGCTCATGGTATTGCAATAGTTTAAAGCTTTCTGAGACACTTAGCGCACATATTAGCAAAACCTTAAGTAAAATTTTATACTTATGGCTTACCTTGTTATCATTAAAACTTTCATAACTCTAAGAGAATTATGCCTAATTCTCTCAGAAGGGTTCTGGAGCTTACAATGAATAGAGCCCTCATTAGACCTGTTCTAAAGAAAACCCCCTATGAACTTTATAATGGAAGAAAACCAAATATTTCTCATTTCCATGCTTTTGGATGTAAATGCTTTGTATTAAATAATGGAAAGGATAATCTTGGAAAGTTTGATGCAAAATCGGATGAAGGCATCTTTTTAGGATATTCATTGAGAAGTAAATCATATAGAATCTATAATAAAAGAACAATGACCATTGAAGAATCCGTACATGTTGTTTTTTATGAGTCTAATCTCTTGCGGTCGAGAAAGGATTGTGTTGATCATATTTCAGATGTCTTGGAGAATTTAAATCTTGACAATGATACAAAGGAGTCCAAGAAGGAAGATCAAGTAAAGGTTGAACCTTCCAAAGAAGAAGAAAATCAATCACATGACCTTCCAAAGGAATGGAGATTTTCAAAGGATCATCCTCTTGAAAACATCATAGGTGATATCTCAAAAGGGGTAACAACTAGAAACTCTCTCATTCATGCATTATTTAACATGGCTTTTGTTTCTCAAGTAGAACCTAAACATATAAATGAAGCAGTTAATGATGAACATTGGCTTTCAGCTATGCAAGAAGAACTAAATCAATTTGAAAGAAGTCAAGTTTGGGATCTAGTACCTAGGCCTAAAAATCATCAAATAATTACAAAATGGGTGTTTAGGAATAAGCTTGATGAAAATGGAATCATAGTTAGAAACAAAGCTAGATTAGTAGCAAAAGGTTATAATCAAGAAGAAGGCATAGATTATGAAGAAACATATGCTCCCGTTGCTAGATTAGAAGCCATTAGAATGTTGCTTGCATTTGCATCTATCATGGATTTCAAACTTTATCAAATGAATGTTAAAAGTGCATTCTTAAATGGTTTTATTCAAGAAGAAGTTTATGTAGATCAACCCCCCGGTTTTACAAATCATAGTTTTCCAAACCATGTTTATAAATTGAAAAAGACTTTATATGGTTTAAAACAAGCCCCAAGGGCTTGGTATGATCGTTTAAGTATCTATCTTATGGAAAAAGGTTTTTCAAGGGGAAAAGTTGATACTACTCGTTTTATAAAACAAAAAGGGAGTGACATTCTTTTAGTTCAAATCTATCTTGATGATATCATATTTGGTGCTACTAATGAATGTTTATGTGAAGAGTTCTCTAACATTATGCAAAGCGAGTTTGAGATGTCTATGATGGGAGAATTGAATTACTTCCTTGGGCTACAAATACTCCAACTTAAAGATGGCATCTTTGTTCATCAATCAAAGTATTGCAAGGAGTTGCTAAAGTGTTTTGGAATGGATCAAGCAAAAGAAATTGCAACACCTATGAGCACCTCTTGCTATCTTGACAAAGATGGAGATGGAAAATCTATAGATATCACAATGTATCGAGGTATGATCGGATCTCTCTTATACTTAACTGCTAGTAGGCCTGATATTATGTTTAGCGTGTGCATGTGTGCAAGATATCAAGCCAATCCAAAAGAGTCTCATCTAACTGCAACAAAGAGGATCTTAAGGTATCTCAAAAGTTCAAACAATCTTGGTTTGTGGTATCCAAAAGGTGCTTCTTGTTGTTTAGTAGGATATTCTGATTCGGACTTTGTTGGATGTAAAACGGATCGGAAAAGCACAAGTGGTACATGTCATATCTTGGGAAGTGCATTGGTGTCTTGGCATAGTAAGAAACAAAACAGTGTCGCTTTATCTACTGTCGAGGCCGAATATGTGGCTGCGGGAAGTTGTTGTGCTCAAATCTTATGGATGAAGCAACAACTACTTGATTATGGAGTCGAGTTGTCTCGTATTCCTATTAAATGTGATAATACAAGTGCTATCAATCTCTCAAAGAATCCAGTTCTCCATTCAAGAACAAAGCACATCGAGATAAGACATCACTTTATTCGAGATCATGTTCAAAAGGGAGGCTGTATATTGGAGTTTGTAGATACCACTAAACAACTAACAGATATATTCACAAAACCACTTCCAAGAGATCAATTTTACAACATCCGCAACGAATTGGGTATTATCTCTCCTCCCTCTAAATAGTTACATTTATTTAAATCTACATATGTCTTAATATTCAGTTATATATATATATATATATGTTCTCACATGTTATATCTATGATCATATATGATTTATTATTTATGTGTGTACATGTATTAAGCATATATTATCAAACTTGTGTGCATATATCAATCATATAGTATTAAATTATGTGCATTTCATATATATATATATTATTTATATGTTATTAATATGTTAACATGTCATTTATATGTGTTTTTATGGCGTTTATCGTTTTTGTAATCGATTACGGAGGCCCGTAATCGATTAACAGAGAGTTCGCCATTTTTTGGGGACTCATTTTTCGGTATCGTAATCGATTACGATATAGCCGTAATCGATTACGGTAATCGATTACCGAATCGCGGTAATCGATTACAGTGCGGCGTTTTTAGGGTTCGCGACCCCTTCTTCTTCATTTCAAACACCCCTTTCTCTCTCTAGACAGCGCCTCCCTCTCTCTCTCCACCTTCTCTCTACATTTCCGGCCACCACACACCACCAAATCGCACACCATCACCGCCATTCTCTTCGTCTCTTCCTCCTCTACAAAACCATCCAAACAAAACCCTCTCTTTCTCCTTCTCTCGGAATCCACCATGGCTGAATCTTCAAGGTCCAAACACGGACGAACCTCCATCAGCGCTCGCCACCGTGCCGCCGTGGACGCCGGCCGCTCCAGTCGAGAAGCGCAGCTGCCACCATAGCCTCCAACTGTGTTTCAATGCCGCGGTACTTCTCAAATGCCGCCCGTGAACAGAGGTATATTGAGAACTTCAAGGAACGAGAGATTGTGCCTCCGAAGTTCATCGACATCGCCTACTTCGATGACGAGGGTTTCGAGCTTTCCACTATCATCCGTGACAACGGTCTCGAGCAATTCATGACGATGAGCGAAAGGTATTATCCAGAATTAATTCGTATGTTCTATTCGAACCTTTCTCTTCGTAATGATGGTAACCTGATTACTGAAGTTAAGAAAGTCTCTATGGTTATTACTCCCGCTATATTTTCTGAGATTTCTAGGTTAAACACTGATGGAGCCGCCTACGAAGGCGAGAATGTTGTTCCCTTGGACTGGTCAGACGAGTGTAACTCTCTTGACGCTCGCCAAATGATTTGTCGTGCCGGGGCTCAGATTCCCGCACGTTTGTTGGCTGGGAACCTCACTCTCCCTTTTCGCTTATTACATTATGTGTATGTTAGGATTATGTATCCTAGGACTTCTAACATTGCACAGATTTTGGAGAGCGATTTGATTGCTATGTGGGGTATTCATCACGGAAAACCGATTGATTGGGCGTTTTTGGTACGGACTCGCATGATGCATGCTCTATCGCGAGGACCTATTCCCTATGGTGCTTTGATCACTCGCTTTCTACAGCATTTTGGAGTTCCACTTGACGGGGAGCAGTCCGTTCGTGCGAGACATGACCACGATCTCCGCATTGGTCCGTTTGCCCTCCATCAGATGGGTTGGATCAAGGATCCAACGGGTAACTGGGTTCCTAAGGCGGGTGAAGCCCCTCCTCCTCCTCCAGCAGCCGCTCCTGCAGATCCGTATCCTCAGTATGCTGTTGATTTGTTGGATGAGATTCGGGGTCTCCACCTTTATACTCGGGAGCGCTTTGATCGTGTGGATCGAGACATGACGCGCATTGGTACTAGGATGTCTCACATTGAGGACAACCTAGCCGAGATTCGTGCCACCATCCATCTACCTCCGTTCAACCCGTTTGTGATACCTGGCAGAGATGGCGACGCTCCTACTGGCGATGATGGAGGCGATGAGCACTTCTAGTAGTCTTATTTTTATTTTGTTATGTATGTATTTGACTTTGGTTTGCATTACTCTGATATTAGTTAGTATTTGATCTTTTTGGATTGTATGTTGTATATATTGCTACTTTCTGACTTCTGAATCATGGTTTCTGATTTGGTTTATAGTTTATGGATATTATTTCCTTATATATTTGGGTTATCCATTGGTTAATCTTATCTTTTAGCAGGTTTATGCATTGTTTATGCATTGGTTGCTTGATATTGGTTATTGAATCTGTTTGGTATTGTTATGATTGATTGTATTGTTTTGATTGATTATGTCAAAAAGGGGGAGAAGTAACTTGAGTGATGGGTTATCATATTAAGGGGGAGTTATACTCCATTTTCTTTTACTCATTATTCTTTAACATCTTTTATCATATTAAGGGGGAGTGCCGCATGTTTGAATTATTCTAACCCTCCTTCAAGATAAAGTTTTGACATTATCAAAAAGGGGAAGACTGTGTTTGTATGTCTATATTATTACAGGTTTTGATTATGTCGGAATATCTTGAAGATTGATGATAAAAGAAATATCAAGTTAAAGAGCTTCATAGTTGTCTCTAAGGTATTAGGAGTTTATGTAAATCTCAAGTTTAAGTAATTTTAGAGACCACATAAATTATGATACTTGGTTTTGAAACATATTTGTTTAAAGTCATTATATTCAAAACTTACTCTTGCTTTTTATGAAAAACACATCATATAAGTTTTGATTTACATAAAAACCATTTTACTATGCTTAGAAATGTTTTTAATATGTTTAAAATGGTTTTTACGAGTGTGTAATCGATTACCACCATATTGTAATCGATTACAACTTAAAAGATTTCAAAATTACATCAAACGGCTAGATGTAATCGAATTACAGCAATCTCGTAATTGATTACCGTAATCGGATTACAAAGTCGTGTAATCGATTAACACAGTGCAGAAAAACGTATCTTTTCATGAAAAATCACAATGGTCATGCATGGATGCTTTCATACTCTATAAATACCATTGTAAATCCGGCCATTGATGTCAGATAACGTGCTTACACGTTTTAAACTCTATTTTATACTTATCATTCTCAAGTTTTTCATACTTATTGTGGTCATACATTTTAACTTATACACTTGAGATATTAGTTTGAGCAATCAACTTGTACTATCACTCTTCTAGAGAGAATTTTTTGTTGTAATCTTATTCTTTCACACTTGAATTGCAAGGGTGTTTAATTCCCTTGGTGTTTGACTGATTTTGTGAGAATCACCAAAGTTTTTGTATCACATCTTTGGTTGCAAGGTGAGGGATCCCATAGGCAACAAGGTGGTGAAACTTGTAAATTTGAGAAAGATAGTGGATCACCAAGAAGGAGTCTTGGAACTGGATGTAGGTCAAGTTGGGCCCGAACCAGTATAATTCTTTGTGTTTGATTTTCTCTTCTTCAATCTCTTTTACTTTTAAGTCATTTTCTTTGATACACCTTACTCTCCACACTTATATATTCAATCCTTTTAGTGGACATAGTTTGTTTGACCAAAAAGTTTTTATTGTTCATACAACAAATTTGCACTTAATTCACCCCCCCTCTTGAGTTATTAGAGGCTACTTGACTAACATCAATCTCAGTTGCTGCCTCAACAGTAGCCCCTTGCACAACCCCATCATTGGTCTCATTGACATTCACATCTCCTTCCTCATTTGTAGAAGATATACCAAATTTAAAGCCAACCTATGATGAATATGCCCTCCTTTATAAGTTAACTTCCCAGTTAAATCTCTAACAAATTTTCCCCTATGATGATATACCAAATTTAGTTTCTCACCCATCTACAAATCATGCAAAATAATATCAATTAATCTAATACAATTTTTTAAAGTTTCATTAATTTGAGTTGATCATTCGATAAGTCAAATGAAAAGATAGTGACATAAAGACTCTATCTATTGCCCCCAATTAGTTATGATTTAAGAAATGATACATGCATAATAAAAAGTTGTACAATATTTTTTTTTTTGTTGAATTATAATATAAGTTCAATCTTTCATTCAAATTATTAAAATCCAACAAAATTTTATATTGTTTTAAGAAAGAGAAATTAAACTTGAGTACATAAAGGTTGAAACTTAATTTTCTGATCCTGTAAGTCAGTCACAAACACAAAAACAAATAGAGTTTAAAAAGCATTTGTTTAGCAAATAATTAGTAATATGTTGACTCAAAGATTCCAGAGTCCAATATAATCCATATATATGTCCCAAAGTGGGTACTATACATACATACTCATAAGGCAATTAAGGTCCAAAGTAAACAAATCAAAACTAATTAAACCTTCATTCATATAATAAACAAACTCCACTCCACGCACGCAGCATGTCGAAACAAACCCCCAGGGAACGACCATACGAAGTGGTGCTCTTCCCGATGGAACCCCCACTCTGATCCACTTATTAAAATAAAAACTCTAATTTTCCCCAATTAGTTATATAAGTCAACCATAATCCCAACCAAAAAGACAATTGATTCAAGTAAAATATTCCAAACAAAGTGACAATACAACACACATGGACCACAACCCATTAAAAAATGGAGACAAAGAATAGAGGACCACTTACCTTCAATTGTTGGGAGAGGAAACTCGAACACCGCGCCTTCGATGGTTCACCTTCAACCTCTGCAATCGAACGGTTGTGGCTTGCAATTTTTCGAAGACATTTCTCGAAGAAAGGATCGAACGGTGGGTGATGGAGATGATTTTGAGAAGAGAGTGAAAATGAAGGGTTAGGTTGAGAGTGGAAGGTGAAAGTGAAGAGTGAAAATGAATGGGGTTTTGGTTTGTGGCTGGGGTGAAATGAAATGGTTGAGTGAGTAATGAAACGGTGAGTTTAGGTGATTAGGGTGATTGGGATTGATCTAAACGATGCATTTTACTTAACATGCCAACTAGGACACTGTTAAGTGCCACATCAGCACAACATAACAGATCTGTCACGGCAGAGAGACGGAGGGACTAACGTGACTCACTTTTTGCAAATTGAGGGACCAAATAATCAGTTTTAGAATTTGAGGGACCAAAGTGAATCACGCTTACAATTTGAGGGACTAAAGTGAACCTTTATTCGAATTTTGTTATAGTTCTCAATTTTACACTAATTTTGCATTTTAGGTTAATAGGATTATAGGAATATAGGATGTCTCAAACAATTGGGTCAAGGACGGAATCTTCTGGCAGTTAGTGCCTTCAATGTTTGAAGGTTCATTGAAGAAGCTTTGCCTTCAAATTTTGAAGGCATTGTTGATGAAGATATGCCTTCATCCGAGGAAGAAGAGGATGAAGATGATGAATATGATGATGACATTGAAGATGTAGGAGACTTTGAGTTTTGAGATTTATGTGAATTTATGTTTTGATTTGATTAACTTTCTTTATGTTGTATGCAATGGATTTATGTTTTGTTTGAGAAATTGAGACTATGAGTTACCTTTCTTTATGTTGTATGCAATGGACTTATGTTGTATGAGACTATGAATTACCTTTCTTTTATGTTATATGTAATGGATTTATGTTGTATTAGGGTTTTTTTTTCAATTTTATGTAATTGATATATATAATATGATTTTTAAACAGGTGCGTAGACTCATACGAGTTTACGAGTCGAGTCTACGGACCCCCCACGAGTTTACGTAGACTCTCGAGTTTGATTACCTTGACCCTAACCGCTCTATGACAGTTTCAAACGTCGGACATCGTAAGGTACTTGGACGGAAATCGTTAATTGTGTTAATGACAATTTAATTTTTAAATAAATTGGTCCATGAATATATAAATATTTTAAAAAGTTGCTGCATAATTTTATTGAACTATTTGTAAACATTTTTTGTCGTTATTATAATATCGAGTTTTAAGGGCACTCAAATCCACTTTATAAATCTTCCCATTGATTATTACCATTCATTTTTAATGCATTTATTTTTATTGTTCCCAAAAACTCATTTGCTAACTAATAACTGTTTAAATGTTCCTATTTTAAACTACGTATATTAAGATGTATCCTAATAATTAATAGTGAAAAAAATTATTGTATTATTCTCAAATTTTGAATAAAACTAAATCAATTATATTGTAAGTAATTTAATATTTACAATAAATAAATGAAAATTTAACGTCAACTTTTTGAACAACTACATTAAGAGGTTAGGTAGCTACAATTTTTATTTTCAAATCTGCACTTAATTAACAAAACATAATTACAAAAACGAGAATAATTTTATTAAAGTGCAAGTAACAATTTTCAAAACGCTAATGTATATTGATTTCATTTAAGAACGTTTACAAGTTAAAATGTTAATGAAAGTGATAAAAGATAAAGGAATATAAAAATATTTAGGGAACAAATTTTCAAATAATAAAATTGTTAGTGACAAATTTGTCAATTAAACCGTAATTTTTTCCATCCAGTGTGTAACCATGTCCGACGTTTGACATTTTGAAGGACCGATTAAGATATTTCGAATTTTTTTGAATGCGGTAATGGGACTAACTTCCTTTTTTGAATTGAAACCCCAATTGTCATACTTTTTCATTTCTCTCCACCAATCCTAATTTGCAACCGCTAAAAGTTCCTTTCCTGTCCCTGTTGCAAATTCTCATTCGAACACTGAACAACTACCATCAACAAAATTAGAGTAGTTACATAACTATGTGCCTTAACAAAACCAAATTAGGGCTTTCAATAACTCCCATTAAACTCTCACTCGAACTCCTCCCTCCACCCCTCCTCCCATTTCATCCCTTCTAAATTGTCCAACTCGTCCAGTACCACTGCTACTAAAGCTTGCGCTGATGTCACCCCCTAGTGCGCCGTTCTGCGACAAAAGCCGGCGTCCCTAAGCACTGATTTCTATTTCGCAAACCAACCACGTGCGTACACCACAAATAAACCGTGTGAGCGCTCTCAAAATCGCTTTGCACGGGCTCCGCACACGGAATCGCTCCGCGCAGACACAACAACTCTGTCGCCCGCTCCGTAAAGGAACTCCACCAAGAGCCACTGTCCCTCAATCTACCTTGGTGTTGCTGCCACTAACCGGCTATTAACGCACACCCACTGCACGACGACCAAAAGCATCGCAAGGCCAACCTTAAGTGCATGCTATTGTAGCAACCACCTCTCCCTCCCTCATGAAACAGACTGCCTTCTCCCTCTCTCAGGAATTACCAGGTACATTTCATTTTAGTTTCTTACTACTCCAAAATCAATTTAACATTTTATAATTGTATTCTTACAAATTTCAACTTTCAATAGTAATTGTATTCTTACAAATTTCAACCTTCAGTTGTAGCATCCCAATTCATTAACTATGCTATGGACATAATTAACAATTTGCAATGTTACATAACTCCCAAAAACCCCATGTTTTTTTTTTTTGAAACGTATATGTAAAATATATTTTCGTAACCCATATAAATGATAAATCGATAGCGAGACTCAAAAGTCATGACCAATCAGATTCAATAGCACGATTAGATATCCTGGATAAGCATCTAGAATAATAATGGAATTTGCCAATAATATAATAAAGGCCCATGCAACAATGGCCATGATATTACTATTTAACATAAACATCATGATGAAAATATAAAAGGCTCAAGTGTATCTGAATCCTGTTTAAATACATACAGAGCAAAATAAAGGAGCTGACATGATCAAAATAGACAAGTCTGAAATCCTGGTCTGAATATACAAAAGAGGACTCAAGTAAAACTGTAGTGTTGTCAATACATATACATGTCAAAGAGAGTCAAATCCCACGTAGGGGTACAAAAGACTCCATAAAATAACTTATAAACAAAAAGGTAAAGAGGTTAAAGGTCAGCTGCACGTCAGATGAGGTGGTCACGGTCAATGCCTCATTTACAAGCACTCCCGGCATCCTCGCTCATGTCTAAGCCCGTGGCAGGGGAAGGCGCCTCAGACTCCACTATGATGTAATCGACGTCCGGCCAGGAACCCGCC
Source organism: Aeschynomene evenia (assembly GCA_013621005.1). Classification (NCBI taxonomy): domain Eukaryota; kingdom Viridiplantae; phylum Streptophyta; class Magnoliopsida; order Fabales; family Fabaceae; genus Aeschynomene; species Aeschynomene evenia. Next base: position 7,944,173 of record CM024271.1, read on the forward strand.
GAGTCATCACTCTGGTAGCCCTCATCTTCCTTTGGATCCGACTCGATCGACTCCGAAGCGGGAGAGGGTGGCGGAGGTGGCGGTGGAGAGGCAGGCGCATGAGCCGACGCTGGAGCTGGAACAGGAGCAGGGTACCTTGGAGTAAGCTCTGGGACAAAGAAGCGATGTACCCCCGAGATAGTGGATGCAACTTTGACCGCACCGGTGGCCGGCGTGTAGCTGGCCCAAGCAAAATCAAAAGTCTCGTGGCGCGGCGGGGGGGTGGGGGGGTGGCGGCTGCTCCATCTAGAATCGAATCATCGCAAAGAGAGCGTAAGACAGAGATGTCTTAGTGAGTTACTTTGAGCACACGGATCTACGTGCTCGATGTTATCGATTCTAGCTAGTCAAAGTAATACTTGCATCAAACAGAAAGGAACCCAATCCAAAAGGGAAACCTAAGAGTCTTTCTAAGTTCTCGCGGTTCCCTCAATATACAGATGATGCTCACCCCTCTCATATATCATTACAGCCGACCATAACAGTTTCATACTTATGGTAATCACCACATCAATTCTAGCAGCAATTATAAATTATTATACAACAAGTCACCACTTTCACATCATTCATATTAGTAAAACACACATAAGGGCACTTCAAATTAACATATCCGACTTTGAGGCGTATCCGAATACACCCATTTCCTTAACACCCTCAAAGAATTCCGGCTTAATTCCCCCCCGATCTGGATACAACCTATCATACATCCATGCTCTATGATTTCTAGTAGACATCTTGATCAAATCCTAGTCATCATAAGAAATTTTAACACAAGAACCTATCAGTTAAGCAATTAATAATCTTTTGTCTTTTAAACTTGCTAGAAATTAGACAAAATTTCACATTAGATTACGACTTCTCTCTTAGTTAACAAAAATTGGACAGAGTCACCCCTAAAATCAAAAGAACCTAGAAAACTCAATTCAGAAAAAAAAAAAAAAAAACAAATATGAAATTACACCAGATCATCAAATTTAGCACAATGCAATTCATCAAGCAAATATTTCATATTAAGTCCTAAACCATACTAATGCACACCCCTTTCCTCCACAACATGCATAAACTACAATCTCCGCAAATACAAACAATCTCCACAGCAAACAATAATAGAAAGGAACGCTAAGCCTTTCCTCAGCACATGCAATCTCCAAACCAACAAATCTATCCTATAAGTATAAGTCTCTATCCTAACATAATCAAGTAAATATTGGGTTGTTAACACTAACCGCTACACAAAGACAAAATGGTATGGAATTTGACGCCAATGCACTCCTCCAGCTACACAATTCCTGCAATTGAAATTGTAAAAGGTAATTAATAATCATTTTTCATTATGAATGCATTTATACATATACTTTCGAAAATAGTAAGAGGCTTAAGAAACTATATGGATCACAACGAAATCGACATATCTACTTAGCTAGTTTTATCATAAGCAATATATGATGATAATGATGAAAAAATGGTTAGATTGAATTGATGACAATAATAAGGAAGAAGTACAACAAATATAAGTCCAAAAGCAATGAACAAATTTTTTCTGTAGAGGAAGGAACCCAATGAATTTGACCACAAACAAATCCTGAAACTGAAAGTAAATACCAATTCCCCCATCCAAAAGAAAAAAAAATACAAATAGAAGGCTCAGGATTACTTGCGCCTGGTATGATTTGGGTCAAGGTTGCGCCTCTATATTTATTTGCAAAAATACCCTTTTATGTTTTATCTAAGTAGTGTCTTCAATATTTCTATTTTGTAAAAATAATCCTCATCCTCTTCCTTTGTATTTGGCTCCAAGTGTTCCCTTCCCTTCCTTTTCAGTTCTGTAATTTCTGTCTAACACCCAGCAAACCCAATGCCCTGCAAAGTGAAGCAGCAAACCGACGCCCATGTTGACTACTTGTATTGATCCACCAGTTTTAAAATAACAAATTTCTACAACTCAATCACTCAAATCTCTACTTCTTACTAATTTCCATTAACAGGAACGCAATAAAAAAGAAAATATTAATAGAATATTTTAACATCTTTGATATTAATAAAAAATACATAATACACAAATCAACATTATAAATTGTATTAAATAACCTCAGTCAATCGCATAGTACAAATTAACATCATTTAAAGTCATTTCCAAAACTACAACCTGCAAATAATCATCATTCATATTCCATTGAACACAGAACATGTTTCATAGAAAAAATTAGCATGTCTTTTTGACCTGGGCACATTTTCAACTAAATTCTAGGTTACCCATGTACTAATAATCCACACAGGATGAGAAAAACTGAGGTAACTAACAAGGATTTTTAGATTTGGCTTGATTGGGGGTTCATATGGTTTCGATAAAAAAATCTTGTTTCCACAAAAAATCAAATAAAAGGAGTTTTACCCTCAAAAAGAGAGATATAAAGCCTAAAATGTCCACCGTCGGCAACTAAAGAACTCCGGGGAAGTAATCCTTAGCCCAAATAGAAATAGAAATAGAAAACTAATTAATTGATTATGTATAATTAAGTAAGTTGTTGAATCTGTGTGCGATAGTATCCATATTCACAGAGAAATCCAATCTAATTAATCACAATGAATTCCGAATCCTTCACAGCAAAGGGGCTTTCCACCTCTTGTTCACCGCCCTTGTTCATCATCATCTTCTTCTTCTTGACGCAGCTACACACATATCACACATAGCTAGCTTACAAGAAAGGAAGGAAAGGGTTTATTTATTTATTTATACCTTAGCGGCGTGGTGGCTGGGCGGAGCGCGGTGGCTGGGCGGAGCGAGGTGGCTAGGCGGAGCGCGGTGGCTGGGCGGAGCGCGGCTCAGAGTTGCAGCAGCACGAAGCTAGATGGAGCGCTGCAGCAACACGAAGGCACGCAGGAGCAGAGCGCGGAGCGGTGGCTTGGCGGAGCGCGGCGGGGTGGCTTGGCGGAGCGCGGTGGGGAGGCTCGGCAGAGCGCGACAGAAGCAAATCAAACAAGCGGTGGCTTAGCAGAGCGCGCGGAGAGGCTCGGCAGAGCGCGACACAGGAAGGCGCGGTGGCTGGGCGGAGCGCGCGCGGTGGCTCGGGAGGCGCGGCAGAGCAGCGGCACAGGGACAGGACAGCAGGCGTGACGGCTTGAATGGTGAAGTGAAGTGATGGAGGCTTCAGGGCTTGAATGGTTTGAATGAAGCCCTAATTCTTTCCCTCTTTGATATCTATGCAACAACAAAACGCACGTTTTGAGTACATATTTACAGACGCAAGGAATCCATCTATGAATAAAATACATAATTGAAATAAAATTAAAAATTCTTTAAGACGCTTTGATTCGTCTAAAAATAAATATTAAAATAAATAGACGCCAAGATCCGTCTATAACTAAATAAAATTATAAAAAAAAAAAGTTATAGACGGTCTAGAAATGATCTATAACTCGAAAAAAATTTTCCCGGGTTCACACATAATTTGGCGCTAATATTTAGAAACGGACTTATAGACAAAATTTAAAAAAAATGATTTTTTTGTCTAATTTTTCAGGTCCGTCTAAAATTCAGTCTAAAACTTAATTCATTATAGACGGATAAAAATCTGTCTAAGAAACCTGTCTATAATTAGCTTGTTTCTAGTAGTGAGATCGCCGAACAACTTTTAATCCAATATTATTATGAGGGTCTGATGGGAATGGATAGGTGCATGATCGATGCCGCTAGTGGTGGTGCCTTGATGGACAAGACTTCGGCAGATGCAAGGATCCTGTTCGAGAACATGGCTGTCAACTCACAACAATTTGGCACAAGGGCTACTGCCGTGACTAAAGGGGTGAATGAGGTGACTCAGAAGGAGAATGGTGGCCTCTACCAGAAGCTGGATGAAATTGCAACATTCATGAAGCAGTTGGCCATCAACCAATCCAAACCGGGAACCCCAAGTCAGCCAATGGTGTGTGGGATACTCTCATTGGACTCCCATGTTACTGACCAGTGCCCACACCTACAAGATGAAGTAACGATGGTGGCGGCTGCAAATACCTTTCCGGGAAAGCCGCAATTTCAGCAACAAAATCAGCCCATGGGGAACACTTATAACCCAAGTTGGATGAATCACCCGAACCTGAGGTGGAACAATAATCCACAGCCACAACAAGCCCAACCAACTCAGCAGGTTCGGTATCAACCTCCTCATCAAAGACAACCCCAAGCTCCATACTTGCACCACCCCAACAGTTGGCTTTACCTGCACCTCCAACTTCTAATGAGCCAACTCTCGGTGACGTGATGAAACTAATCATGGAGCAGCAGAAGATGATGTTGAATTTGCAAAATGAGGTCAACCAAATGAAAGTAAATCCGGCTACACAAGCCTATAACCAAGCTGGCACCTCACAAATTCCATCTCAGACGGTCCCTAATCCTAAGGGAAATGTGAGCGATGTCCACCTCATGGCTGGAACAAGCCTTGCTGGTGGGGCCAAAACAAAATTGATGCAGTCAACCGTCCAACTTAGGGACGTTAAAGCAAAGTGCTTCGTGGGAGACAACCCACCGGTTTTTTTTTTTTTAACATTTTGATTTAATTTTCGTATTTTATATTCCCTATTTTACTGTTTTCATGTTTGCCATATTTAATTCTACATGCATTTAGTTTAATTAGGATTTTCATGCATTTTAGGATCATAGCAGCAATATCTTTGTTTCTGCAGCAAAAAGCAGCGCCCGGGCGCCACACACGCGCCCCGGCGCACGCGCATTTACTTAATGAAACGCTGCGTTTCGGATCCGCGCTCTAGCGTGAAGGTAGTGAAACGTGAGAAGGGGGTTTAATCACGTTACACCAACAAATCCTGTTTCTGAAAATTACTTAAAATTAAAGATCAAGTCTTGGACTTGTCTTGCACAGTGGAAACGATTGTTAGTAAATAAACAGAAACTTAGCCTATAGACAAGGCTATTGTAGATCTTGAAAATATATTTACTTTCAAGGTCTTCTAAATGATAAAGGTTAAAACTTTAACCTTCAACACTTAGTCTAATGATGATGATGAGTTCGCAATATGCTATATGATGTGTATGCAATGATAAATTGTAAAAATAATTAAATAAAGAGAAAGGGAAGAGAGATAGCACACACAATCTTTTTATACTAGTTCGGCAACGTGCCTACTCCAGTCCCCAGGATTCACCTGAGATTTCACTAACACCACCACAACTAGGTGGACTTTCTTGCCTCTGCTACACCACAAAGGACTTCAACCCGCACTTTCACCAAGGTGACTAACTGCCTTTGAAAATCACAAAGGACTTCCCTTGAACCTCAAACAAAGGTGACTCACTGCCCTTGCAAACAACAAAGGACTTCAACCTTGCCTTTAACACCAGAGGACTTTCTACCCTTGCCTTAGACCCACTAAGGACTTCTTGCCTTACAAAAATAAGGACTTTGTATAAAAAGGTGTGATTTTTACCAATCAAGAACTTAGATGCAACTAAGTTTGAACCTTGATGGATTTTTCTCTCAAAGAAAAACTAGCAAAGCTAGGATAAACAATAAAGCTCACTCTTTTATAAGAATTACAACCTTCACCCAAATAAAAATAAAAACTTGAGGTCTAGAGGTTGAAGATGAAGAGAAATAAGGATTCAATTCGACACCGTTTTGGCACTTGTAAGCTTGGGTAGTCTCTTGCATTCTTGGGCATTGAGGTCTTCTATTTATAGGGGAAATAGAAGCTCAAATTCGAAAATCATGTCTTGATCTCCACCCTTGATTTGAATTTGTAATCTCTTGATCCAATGGTGAGAGCTCCTTGATATGATTTAAAATTGATCTTCCAAAAATAGAAAAATCAAATAAGAGGAAGTTTAATGTTGGCTCTTGATTCAAATAATTCCCTTTAATATCCAAAGGTTAATATTTGATCTTAAATATGGAAACTTTATAACCAAGCATTTGAAATAAGGAAACTTCATCTTGGCCCTTGAATTTGAATTGTGCCTTGATCTTTGTGGTGTGCATTGCTTCAACATTTTTTCACAAAATCTTGCAAAAAATGCAAGCATTTTTGCGCCAACTTGGGAGTGAGAAAGGCTAGGGTTTTTAGTTTTTCTTGCTCCACAAGTGTGCCTCCATGTTGGTACGAATTAGGATTTCATGATTTCTCATTTTTGAAAATCCTAAATCACCAAACATGGTCTTCCAGGGAATCTTCTGAAGGTTGATTCTTGAATCTTGAAAATTCTTGAATCTTGAATCTTGAGGCTTGAGATTCTTCTGGAGTCTTGAGATTCTTCGGGATCTTGATAGAATCTTCACAGAATCTTCGAGAATCTTTTAGACTTGAAATTCTTGATAGAATCTTCTGAGGTCTTCTAACTTCGTGTAGAATCTTCAACAGAATCTTCTGGTCCCGCATGGAATCTTCCGGGAATCTTGTAGATTCATATAGAATCTTTAGGAGGCTCACAGAATCTTTTTAAAGTGTCCGTAAAAAAATTTCTGTTACTTAAATGCAAAATATATTCTAGAATAAATTCTAGTTTAATTATTTTTAAATCATTTGCATTTAATTCTCCATACAAGATCTTTCTAGATTTCCCCCATATATATATAATTTCGAAATTATTGAATAATATTGTGTAAAATAGAGATTTGATTTTGGTTCTCTATTTTATTAATTAATTTCGAAATATATATATATATATATATAATATAGTTTTCGAAAATCTCATGAGAGAGAATGTAAAATAGAGATTTCATTTTGATTCTCTATTTTTAATATATGTATTTTCGAATATATATGTATATATATTATACATGAATATTTCAATAGAGATTTTTGATAAAGATGATTCTCTATTTAATTCCATGTATTTTCAATAAATAAAATTATGGGAAATCATAGAGCCTTCCAGCCAAACTTTCCTTAATTAGAAAAGCTTTGACTTTGTTTTCAAAAATTAGAATTACTTGTTCTCCCAGCTATATGTTGCGCCACTTTGGACTCCCATTGTAGTCAAGATGTGTCTTTTTATAATTTCAATTAATTATGTCCTAAAACACACTTAACAAACAATTAGTCCAACCAAATTAAAACTTTTATTTTAATTAAGAATTTTATCACTCAAAACCTTCAACAATGAAGTAAAGGGTTATTGGAGCTAACAATCTCCCTTTTTTTTATGATAACAATTCCAATTGGAATAAAGGTTTTGATTTGATTACAAGAGAAAATATTTTCTTAAGACATGAAGCCTTAGGAAATTATTTTCAAATAAACAAGAAAATAATAAAAAGCAATAATAGAAAAGAAATAATAAAAAGAGAAACTTTAATTAAATTAAAGAAATAAACATAAACATGAAATAAAATAAAGGCAAAAAAACAGTTTACCTCCCTGGATGTTTGGGTCATTGCAATTTAGCCCCTGAACTTTCAAAATGGGCAATACGATTCCCTGTATGTTTTAAAACGTGCATTCTGCCCCATCCGTCACAACTCCATCTATTTTTCCGTTAAATAAGCACATGCAGTGCACATGTCATTTATTAAATGACTAAAATACCTTTTTTTACGGGAAAAAAAACACTTTACCCCCTAAAATACCTTTTCTTTTTACAGGGAAAAAAGCATATTGTGTGCTTTTTTTTCCCGTAAAAAATGGTATTTTAGTCATTTAATAAATGACATGTGCACTGAATGTGCTTATTTAACGGAAAAAAGGATGGAGTTGTGACGGATGGGGCAGAATGCACGTTTTAAAACATACAGGGAAACGTATTGCCCATTTTGAAAGTTCAGGGGCTAAATTGCAACGACCCAAACAACCATGGAGGTAAAATGTTTTTTTCCCTAAAATAAAACATAAAAGAAATTAAAAACATAACATAAGTGCAAGAACTTTAAAAAAAACTTAAAAAAAACTTTAAAAGAATTTTAAAAACATAGAAAAAGGAATTAAGCTCCCCCTAGAGCTAGATAAATTTTTTGAAGCTCTTGATCTTCATTCTTTAAAGTTCTTGGAAAGTCTTTCTTTATCTTCAATTTCTTCTCCCCCTTTGTTTCATCAAAAAGATCTTCACTTCTAGTACCCCACCATACTTGGAATAGTTGAAAACTTGAGATATGAATATGGTGTAATATATTCAAATCTATCCAAGTTGATATTTGCAAACTTGAATATGTGAGTAAGGAGTCTCACATGGGGTAGACGACCGATGAAATTTTCTTTATTTGTATTCATAGAATCGGTTATGTTATCAAGAATTAATCTTGATAAGTTGATCTTCAAATTTGTCATGAGGTAGAAAATAAGCATGATATCCTTTTTGCTCAAAAAGTTTGTTAATCTAACTCTTGGTAGGAGATAGAATTGAACAATTTGAAACATCGTCTTTGCTTTATCCGAAAGATCACTAACTCTCAAACAAACGAGGTTCATGTTGTAATTCCCGCAAAGGACATTAGATACATCACTAGGACGAATGCCATCTTGAACAAACCATTTCGGATTCCCATTGATTATTATCCCATCATTATCTATGTTGCAAGCATCGGAAATAAGAATTTTCGAAAGATAGATTGATTGGCTTCCAACATGACTTGTCCATCCAATAGGTCCATGAGAAAGCTTGGAGTAGAATGCTTTTACCGCCATAGGATAGACAACTTCATCTTCCATTATCAAAGTGTTAGCTCCAAGAACCCTTTACTTCATTGTTGAAGGTTTTGAGTGATACAATTCTTAATTAAAATAAAACTTTTAATTTGGTTGGATTAATGGTTTGTTAAGTGTGTTTTAAGTTTTAATTTATTTGACAAAATAAAAAGACACATCTTGACCACCATAGACCAAAGTTGGCGCAACATGCATGCTTGGAACACAAGTAATTCTAATTTTTGAAGACCAAGTCAAAGCTTTTCTAATTAAGGAAAGTTTGGTTGGAAGACTCTATGATTTCACATAATCTTATTTATGGAAAATACATGGAATTAAATATAGAATCATCTTTATCAAAAATCTCTATTTAAATATTCATGTATAATATATATACATATTTTCGAAATTCATAAATAAATAGGGAATCAAAATCAAATCTCTATTTTACACTATATTGCTTATTAATTTCGAAATATATATATATATATATATATATATATGGGGGAAATCTAGAAAGATCTTGTATGGAGAATTAAATGAAAATTATTTAATAAAAATAATTATCTAGAATTTATTCTAGAATATATTTTGCATTTAAGTAACAAAATATTTTTACGGTCACTTTAAAAAGATTCTGTGAGCCTCCTAAAGATTCTATATGAATCTACAGGATTCCCAGAAGATTCCAAGCGGGACCAGAAGATTCTGTTGAAGATTCTATACGAAGTTAGAAGATCCCAAAAGATTCTGTCAAGAAATTCAAGTCTAGAGGATTCCCGAAGTAGATTCTGTGAAGATTCCAGAAGATTCCCGAAGATTCTATCAAGATCCCGAAGAATCTCAAGAATCCAGAAGAATCTCAAGGTTCTAGAAGAATCTCAAGCCTCAAGATTCAAGAATATCCAAGATTCAAGAATCAACCTTCAGAAGATTCCCTGGAAGACCATGTTTTGGGATTTAGGATTTTCAAAAAATGAGAAATTGTGAAATCCTAATTCGTACCAACATGGAGGCACACTTGTGGAGCAAGAAAAGCTAAAAACCCTAGCCTTTTCTCACTCCAAAGTGCCGCAAAAAGCTTGCACATTTTGCAAGATTTTGTGAAAAAATGATCAAGCAATGCACACCACAAAGATCAAGGCACAATTCAAATTCAAGGGCCAAGATGAAGTTTCCTTATTTCAAATGCTTGGTTATAAAGTTTCCATATTTAAGATCAAATAATAACCTTTGGATTAAAGGGAATTATTTGAATCAAGAGCCAAGATTAAACTTCCTCTTATTTGATATTTCTATTTTTGGAAGATCAATTTCAAATCATATCAAGGAGTTCTCACCATTGGATCAAGAGATTTCAAATTCAAACCAAGGGTGGAGATCAAGGCAACATTTTCGAAATTTATAGGGTTTTTTCTCTATAAAAAGAAGACCTCAATGCCCAAGAATTCAAGAGACTACCCAACCTTACAAGTGCCAAAACGCTGTCGAATTGAATCCTTATTTCTCTTCATCTTCAACCTCTAGACCTCAAGTTCTTATTTTTATTTGGGTAAAGGTTGTAATTCTTAAAAGAGTGAGCTTTATTGTTTATCCTAGCTTTGCTAGTTTTTCTTTGAGAGAAAAATCCATCAAGGTTCCAACTTAGTTGCATCTAAGTTCTTGATTGGTAAAAATCACATCTTTTATACAAAGTCCTTATTTTTGTAAGGCAAGAAGTCCTTAGAGGGTCTAAGGCAAGGGTAGAAAGTCCTTCGGTGTTTAAGGCAAGGATTGAAGTCCTTTGTGGTTGTCAAAGGCAGTTAGTCACCTAGTTGTTGGTGCAAGGGAAGTCCTTTGTGGTTTTTAAAGACAGTAGGTCACCTTGGTGAAGGTGCAGGTTGAAGTCCTTTGTGGTGTAGCAGAGGCAAGAAAGTCCACCTAGTTGTAGTGGTGATAGTGAACTCTCAGGTGAATCCTGGGGACTGGAGTAGGCACGTTGCCGAACTAGTATAAAAAGATTGTGTGTGCTCTCTCTCTTCCCTTTCTCTTTATTTAATTGTTTTTACAATTTATAATTGCATACACAACACATATAGCATTTGCGAAATCATCATCATCATTAGACTAAGTGTTGAAGGTGAAAGTTTTAACCTTTATCATTTAGAAGACCTTGAAAGTAAATATATTTTCAAGATCTACAATAGCCTTGTCTATAGGCTAAGTTTCTGTCTATTTACTAACAATCTTTTCCACTGTGCAAGACAAGTCCATGACTTGATCTTTATTTTTTAATAATTTTCAGAAACAGGATTTATTGGTGTAACGTGATTCAACCCCCCTTCTCACGTTTCACTACCTTCAATTGGCATCAGAGCTCGGCCTTGGGGTTGAGCACTTAACAGTGTCAAGGAAAGATTCAAGAGACCATGGCAGCAAACAACAACGCGTATATTGCTGATGGAGCCTCCACAAATAGACCACCCATGTTCAATGGTGATGACTACACATATTGGAGAGATCGAATGACATTGTTCATTCAATTCACTAGTCTCAATCTTTGGGACACCGTTGAAGTCGGTGACAACTCTACACCCTTCGGCCCAAAGAAATTATGGATTGAAGAACAAAAGGCTCAAGTGCAAAAAAACAAGAAGGCAAAGTACATAATTTTATGTGCCCTAAAGCCGAATATGACAAGATTGTGTCATGTGAAACGGCAAAACAAATATGGGATCGTTTAGCGACCCTACATGAAGGCACGGATCAAGTAAAAGAGATGTAGATATCCATGCTTGTACATAAGTACGAGTCGTTCAAGATGAATCAAGACGAAGACATTGATACTCTTGCTACAAGATTCTTACATATTGTTAATCAATTGAAAGTTCTTGGCAAGACGTATTCAAACGCTGAAATGGTTAGAAAGATTCTTCGGAGTCTTACTACCAAGTGGAGACCTAAGGTCACCGTTATTCAAGAAGCCAAGGACCTAACTAAGTTAGGCTTGGATGAATTGATTGGGTCTCTTAAGACTCATGAAATCGAGCTTGAAGCTCAAGAAGAACCAACATCAAGATCAAGACCTTTAGCGCTCAAGACAACTACAACCAAGAAGACTTTGAAGACTAAGAAGAAAGTGCTAAAGGTTGAAAAAGAAGACGAAGACGAAGAAACAGATGAAGAATCTGAAGACGAAGACCTTGACGAAGAAAACATGAGCATGCTCGTGCGTAAAATGTCAAGGGCTTGGAAGAACAGATCTAAGAAGAATAAAGAAGCCTTCTTTAAGAAGGATAAGAAGAACAAGACAAAGACCGATAACACATTGTGTTACGGATGTGGCGAAAAAGGCCATTTCAAGAACGACTGTCCTAAAAACATGCAGTCGAAGAAGAAATTCTTCAAGAAGAAGAAGGCTCTTGCAGCCACATGGAGTGACAACTCCGATTCTGATGAATCTGAAAGAAAATGAAGAAACAGAAGAAACGAACCTCTGCTTCATGGCAGGTGTTTCGTATGATACAGACTCAGAATCTGATGAAGATGAATTTGAGGTATGTATTGAAAACTCGACACCATCGTATGAGGAACTTTCGGACCTCTATGATGAGCTGCTAGAGGATTCAAAGAATCTGACGACTCATTTTCTGATGAATAAAAAAGCTTTGAAAAACCTTGAATCAGAAAATAAGTCATTAAGATCTCAAAATGAGGAACTAGAGAAAGAATGTCAAGAACTCAAAGACAGCAAAGATAAACTGTATGAGGGATGGCAATCTCTAAGGACAGAAGCTTCTGTGCTTGTGAAGAAAGTTGAGGAAGCTATGTACCAAGCACAAAAGACTAATGCTCTCCTCTTGAAAGATCTTAAAAGAATGGTCGACGGTTCTAAGATGCTAGATCTATTGTTAGGAGGTCAAAAACCTTACAAAGATCATACGGGTCTTGGATACATTCCAAGCTTTCAGGAAGATACTTTGAAACCTCCGACAGATAAGGAGCCAACACCTTTATGCATTTTTTGTTTTAAACACGAACACAGCAAAGAGAAGTGTCCACATCTTAAAAAGGGAACTACCTCCAAAGCCAAGGGTGGCACATGGAAAGGAAAACCTAAAAAGACGTGGAAGTCTCACAAGCTGAAACCAGATGCTGGAAAGGCTAACAAGAAAGGACCCAAGAAGGTATGGGTACCAAAAACCTCTCTTTCTGTGAATGCAGGTACATCATTAAAGTCAACACCACCACCTACATGAGGAGTGGTGAATACTTGGTGGATGTTCTAGGAAAGCCACACAAAGGTCATATGGGTGCCAAGGGATACTAGCCACGTTGAAGCACTCATCAAACCTTCATAAGCTAAAGAATCAGAATTTGTCAAGCTAAAAGAAATGTCCACGCAATTGAAGAAAATCAATGGACCTCATAATGACACATCTCGATCTTAGCTTTCCAACAAGCCAAAGATCACTCAATTCCGATGTCTACAACTCAAAATATGATGAAACATTGAGTAGTGTCATATGAGCAATTCAATTCCGCGAAAGTACACCAAAGTCATATGTTAAGTTAACTCGTGTGGGAAGATGGCAAGAAAAGGATTGATAACTCCTCAACATCTATACACACAATCTCTACCACAAACATCTCTACCCAAGTTAGTCATATTGGTCTATAATTACGATTGCATTTCAGTGATGTACAAATTCAACCATAAAATCAACATATAATTACGATTACATGGACCAATATGACTAACTTGGGCCTTCACTAACCAACATGTGATTTTTTATAGTTGAATTTGTACATCACTGAAATGCAATTGTAATTATAGTTGATTTTATGGTGCATGTAATTATTTTCTACAGCAAAGTAATAAAATGTTGTTACTTCTTCAATTGAAAAATTACCCAACATATTTGTCTTTTGATAGTAATACATCCAAATAGAGACTTAATATTTACCGGAGTAGTTATATGTAGCTTGGAATTAATATATAATTAGAATGAATATGAGTCAATGTTCATATCATAATTTAAAGGATTCATTCTTATTAAATTTCTTTTATTAGTCCCTAACAATTAATAAATAAGTCATATTGGTCCCTCGAACTAACGGAAGCCGTTTAGGGACTAACGGTTGTCCGAAAATTGAAATTGTCAAGGACTAACTTGTCAATTTCTCAATGTCAGGGACTACCTTGTCCACCGCGAAAATTGTCAAGGACCAACTTGGGGGTTTACTCTTTTTTTTATTACCCTCAACATTTGTTCGCATGCATCAAGAATCTCAAAGGTGAAACCTTTTTGGTCAAACCATGTTTATGGATACCAAAGGTTGAAACTTTTCGATTAATCTAGAAGGATGCACATGCCTAGGGGGAGTTACATCAAAATATTGAAAGAAAATACTCAAAGGTGAAGCCTTTGCATTGATGTGATTGGAAAAGTTCAAGGAACTAAAGCAAGACATCCAACATAATCTAGATGACATCGAAGAAAGATTGAAGGATCTAACTATCTCATCCAAAGGTTGCGAAAGTCATGATCATACACCTATTGTAGAAGATGATCATCAAGTTATGAAGGAATTACCCAATTCAAGGGGAGATGAACCAAGAAACATTGTAGCTCAAGAACCCTCTACTCCTCAAGGGGTTGAGTCTATTGAAGTTCAAGAACCTGTGCTAAGAAGAAAAATTGGAATAAACGATCTCAGAACTGTTAGAGATAACGAAGTTCTTGGCGATCCATCTCATGGGGTAAGAAGAAGAAGATCCCTGAGATTTCAATCTAATGCGGCACTTGTTTCAGAAATCGAACCTAAGACAGTTCAAGAAGCATTGGATGAACCCAGTTGGGTTGAAGCCATGGAAGAAGAACTCGATCAGTTCGAGAAGAATGAAGTCTGGAAGCTTGTTCAGAAACCCAAGGGCAAAACAATTATTGGCACAAAATGGGTATTCCGAAACAAGTTAGATGAATCCGGAAAGGTCACATGGAACAAAGCTAGACTCGTGGTACAAGGATACAACCAGCAAGAAGGGATCGACTACGACGAAACCTTCGCGCCAGTTGCAAGACTAGAAGCCATAAGGATGCTACTAGCATTCGCGGCACACAAAGGAACAAATCTATATCAAATGGATGTGAAATCTGCATTCCTTAATGGTGTCCTCAGTGAAGAGGTCTACGTCAAGCAACCTCCAGGTTTTATCAGTGAAACTTATCCTGAGCACGTCTATCGTTTGTCTAAAGCGTTATACGGTCTCAAACAAGCTCCTAGAGCTTGGTATGATAGACTTAGTAGCTTCTTGACTACAAATGGACTCACTCGTGGGAAAGTAGACACAACTCTTTTCACTCTTACTGATAACTCTGATTTATTAATCGTGCAAAATTATGTTGATGACATAGTATTCGGTGCTACTAACGAATCTCTATGTAGAAAGTTTGCAGATCTAATGCAGGGGGAGTTTGAAATGAGTATGATGAGAGAATTGAAGTTCTTCCTAGGACTTCAAATCAAGCAAAAAGCTGATGGAACACTCATTCATCAAGAGAAGTACACAAAGGAACTTCACAAAAGATTCTTAACGGACAAATGTAGCCCTATGAAAACTCCGATGCATCCTTCACAAGTCATTGACAAGGACGAAGAAGGAGAAAAAGTGTCTGAAAGCACCTACAGAGTTATGAACGGGTCCCTGCTCTATTTAACTGCATCTAGGCCTGACATACAGCTGAGTGTCGGCATTTGTGCAAGATTCCAATCTTGTCCAAAACAGTCTCACTTAACTGCAGTCAAGCGTATTCTTAGATACTTGGCAGGTAACTAATCTTGGCCTTTGGTACAAGAAAGGTATTTCCTCTGTGGTTACAGGTTTCTGTGATGCTGATTATGCCGGAGACCGGGTTGACAGAAGAAGCACCAGTAGATGCTGTGTGTTCTTTGGGGATGCACTCATCACATGGAGTTGCAAGAAACAAAATACCATAGCACTTTCAACCGCTGAAGCAGAATACGTGTCCGCTGCTGGATGTGTTACACAAATCTTATGGGTAAGAAATCAGCTACTTGACTACAATCTCAGGTATGATAAAATTCCCGTTATGTGTGATAACACAAGTGCAATAGCTTTGGCTAAGAATCCCATTCAGCACTCTAGGTCTAAGCATATTTATGTTAACATCATTTCATAAGAGACCATGTGTAGAAAGGCAATATTGAGTTAAAGTTAGTGAGTACGGAAGACCAAGTGTCTGACATATTTACAAAACCTTTAGCTGAAGATCGTTTTAGCACACTGAAAGGTTTACTTAACCTAAAGAGCTTTTAAAAAAACTTTTTTCGAAAATCTTTTTGAAAATTAAAAAGCTTTAAGTATACCCCCAAAAGTTGGTAAGTATTCAAGAAGATGAAGAAATATCAACATGCCAACAGTCAGAACCAATAGAAAAGTCAACCACTACATAAGTCAACAAAAAGTCAACTGAAGACCTATGAAGACATAATTTGCCCGCCCTCCCCTCTTCATCATGGGCCAAATTTCAAGACTTTTTGAAGACCTTGGGCTTGTCTCAAATTTCAAGACTTTTTGAAGACCTTGGGCTTGTCTCAAGTGTTAGAAGATTTTTTTAAGACCTTTAGAAGACTTTTATGAAGAATTTTTTTGAAGACATATGAGCTTCGGAAAATTTTTCTGAACCTCATTGAAGACCTTCTGAAGATCATTTGGAGAAATCGGGTGTACAGTATTGCTAATTACTATATGAAGACCACCCGTAATGAAGAAAAGTTGATGGACTTTTGTATGGGCCTCGGCCTCATACAAGTTTTGGGCCTTAATTGGGCCTCAAACTACTGATGGGCTTTGGGCCTCAAGCAAGCCGTAAAGGCTTATGTCAAGATGATTGGGCCTCAAAAATAATTATGGGCTTTGATAAAGTCAATGGGCCTCTCATGTTTTTACATGGGCCTCATGGAAGAAAAATTAAAATCGAAGAAGGCCCATAGCACCAAAATTGCGCCCCACATATGACATTTATGGTGAATATATTTTAATTTTTCAAATATTGTTATTTATTATTTAAATAATGATATTGAAAATTAAGATTATTCTTATTTGGATTTAAATGGATATTATCTAGAGTAAATCTAGATTTGGTGGAAGAGATCATTAATGGTAAATCCTTACATAACCTTATTTTCCACACTATATCTTTTTATTTACCCTCATCATTACCCATACATATAAAATTCGAAATTTCTCTCTCTCTCTCTCTTGAAAAAGAAATTTTATTTTCTTAAATCATTGTCATTTAAATTAAATAATATATTAATAAAATATTGTTTATTCTTTCTTGATATACAATGCCTATTTCTAAGAGTATTTTGAGAGATATTCATATGGAAAATCCTTGAGCTAATTCACACACTTATTTTCCCAAATAAACGTATGAATCCTAGATAAGTTGAAAAGCGATTTCCCAATCTTCAGAACAACACAATACAAATAAGGTAGTTACCTGAATCGAAGAAGTAGAATTCAAAGGTTGCAATCATCGGATTAAGTCATAGTGATACGATTCCCCTATCCCTAACAAGGAATTAGTTGCTCATAATCAAAGTAAACAAAACAAAGAAATTGATAGATAGCAGGTTAAAAACGAATAACTCATTGTTTGAAAAACAGAGTAAAAACAGAGTACTGGAATGAAAAACAAGCTGCTGTTGAAAAATAAGGATTCAAGATGATCGATCAGATAATCGA
>CM024271.1:7961651-8040599 GCA_013621005.1 Aeschynomene evenia
AATTGAATACAGAGGGATTTTGTTTAAAATAACTAAGAGTGTAATATCTAAACAGATTTAATCCTGAATTATACATGCTTTGTTTCCATTTTTATCCGGACGCACGGCGTAGATTGGACGCGAGGCGCTGCATGGGTGGCTTCTTCAGGGCGCAACGCGTGCGAGGGGCGCAAGCGCCAGGCCGGGAAGGCAAATCGGCGCAACGCGTGCGAGATGCGCAAGGCGCCAGGTCGGGAAGGCAAATCGGGCGCAACGCGTGCGAGATGCGCAAGGCGCCAGGTCGGAAGGCAAATCGGGCGCAACCGGTGCGAGATGCGCAAGGCGCCCGGGAAGGCAAATCGGGCGGCGCAACGCGCGCTGGCAGTGCGCAAGGCGCCAGGGCTTCCGCACAACTTCCGAATTGTTTCTGACTTTGAGGCGCAGTGCGTGCATCAGGCGCAAAGGCGTCAGCATTGGTACTTCGAATGTGCTTCTCTGGTTGCTATTACTTCATGAATTGTCTGCCCATTTCCTGAAATCAACACCAAATAACACCCAAAACATAATATAACCAGGAAAAATCCATTTTATTCTAAAACACTCAATTCACCCCTAAAAAAATACTAAAAAACATACTGAGTTTACTTTAAAACTAACAAAATTCATTAGAATTCAAATCACAAAATTAGATAAAAATGCCAAGGCATCACAACACCAAACTTAAGGTGTTGCTTGTCCTCAAGCAACAAAAACAATACTAAAATAAAACAGTAAAAATAAAGTAACAAAGTAGTGGAATCAAAGAAAAATTATTTTGAAACATCACACTTTTTTTCAGGTTAACTAAAAACTGTATGATTCATGCAACTATACACCCTTTTCTACCAATTCAGCATTACATTGAGCAACATTAGACTTGACAATCAAGATTAAAATCCGGATCAAATTATAAGAATTTTTTCTCACAGCTCTGAACACCAAACTTAGTGTTTGGCCCTAGTTCCATAGATGTAATGCAATGCCTTTCAAAATATTTATCCTTTGAAATGAATCAATTTACCACAAACAGTAGGGGTAAGACACTTGCAATATTTTTCAATCACACTTGCACTCTTTGCACAGAACTTTGACTCTAAATGCTTTGTCTCGGGGCAACCTTTTAAGTAAGCTTTCGACCAACGTTCCCGGTCCAGTTGGCCCAAGACGCTAGGTGGTGAAGCACCCCTCGGATCTACTTGCCCAAGTCTCTCCCTGACACAAAAACACCACAAGCACATAAACTAGGTTTTAATGATTTTTAATAGAGATATCCCCTAGTCATTGGTGCTCAGAGCCTTGGATGTTTATCTTTCATTTCATTTGGAACCTTTATGCAACATCTTTTATTGCAAGGCTCACCCCCTCCTTAAATCAATTTCCAAATGATCCAATCAATTCACAAACAATATTGGCATCACACTGCATTCTCATGCACAGGGACTCACACCAAACTTAGTTATTTCGAATTAGTCCAAAAACTCTTATAATAATTCTCTAGAAATCAATCCTAATCATCTCCTCAATTTGCATAAATAATAATTAACCACACAACCATTCAAGGTGCATAGACATGTATTCACACAGTTTATGAATCAACCAAGACGAATTCAAACACAGTCTCATGCAAATTTATCCATCAATTCCACCCCCATGCACTTAAACAAACGACAAAGAAATCGAAAGACATGACAATTAAAACTAAAGAAAATAAATAGAGAGGATAGAAAACTTCCCTGGGTTAGGTTGCCTCCCAACAAGCGCTTCTTTAACGTCACTAGCTTGACATATGGATGCCAACTTAAGGTGGGTCATATGATTCTTGTTGATCAATCCTCCTCCAGCATGGTGCTTTAGGTTGTGCTCCTTCATGCTCACATTTTTCTCAGATTCAACCTTAGCCTTCTTGACATCTTTGAATGGTGGCGCATAGACTCCATTGTTAGCATTGTTAACAAGAACTCCTCATCAAACCACTGTTCGATCTTTTCATCATCAAAGGGGGAGGAAAACCATCCCTCCTCAACTCCTCATTCATCTTGAAGTACTCCACACACATTTGCCATCCTTCAATGATTGCATTCTTCAGTGTTTGAGGTGAGGGTTTCAACTCCAACCCACATTGCTTTTTCTTCTTAACCTCTGTTGTAGCCACAACTTTTTCCTTCACAATAGCAATCTGTTTCAAAGGTGGTGGATTGTCAAGGGTGTTCACATTAAGCATTGAATTCTTGGATTCTTGAATTGCAATAGGGTTCACTTCTATTTTCAACACATCCTCCTTTTTTACTTGAGTTTTCATACCCCTTGACATGCAGAAAGTTACCTTTTCATCATGCACCCTTAATGTCAACTCACCTTTTTGAACATCAATCAATGCTCGCCCAGTAGCTAAGAATGGCCTTCCAAGAATGATTGGGACATCTTCACTTTCATCCATCTCAAGGACAACAAAATCAGCAGGAAGAAAGAATTTGTCCACCTTAATAAGCACATTTTCCACAACCCCATATGGAAACTTGACAGATCTATCAGCAAATTGTAGGGAAATCATGGTGGGCTTCACATTCTTTATCCCTAACTTCTTCATCATAGAGAGAGGCATCAAGTTTATGCTTGCCCCTAGATGACACAGTGCCTTTTTAATTTTAACATTACCAATTGCACAAGGAATATGATAGCTACCTGGGTCCTTTAGCTTTGGTGGCACTTTGCTTTGAATGATAGCACTGCACTCCTCATTGAATACCACTGTTTCATCTTCTCGGAGTGATCTCTTTCTTGACAACAACTCCTTCATAAACTTGGCATAGCTAGGCATTTGTTCCAAAGCTTCAGCAAAAGGAATATTGATTTGGAGTTTTTTGAATACCTCTAAGAATTTGGAGAGATGCTTGTCTTGAGTTTTCTCTTGAATTCTTTGAGGGTAAGGTAGTCTTGGCTTGTAAGGAGCAACCTCTTTCTTGGGTGGCTCACTAGCTTGCTTTGCCACTTGTTCATTTGACTTTTCAGTGAGCTTTTGTTGGAAATTCTCCACTTTTGTTGGTGCCTCCACTTGAGATTGCACTTCAATGCTTCTGCCACTTCTTAAATTGATTGCCATGCATTGCTCCTTGGGGTTTGGTTCTGTATCACTAGGAAGTGTTCCCAAAGGCCTTTCTGAAAGTTGCTTAGCTATTTGCCCCACTTGTACCTCTAAATTTCTGATAGAAGCCTCATGATTTTTTAAACTTGCTCTTGTCTCTTGCATGAAGCTTGAAGTTTGTTGCACAAACATGGAGGTAGATTGAGTGAGCTTTTCCATGGCAATCTCCAATGAAGATGGTTTAGGGTGGTCTTGTGGAGGAATGAATGGAGCTTGCTGTTGAGTTGGAGTATTGTATTGTTTTTGCCATTGATTACCCCAACCAAAGTTAGGATGATTCCTCCACCCAGGATTGCAAGTTTTAGAATATGGATCATTTTGTTGTCTTGGAGGGTTCCCCATGTAGTTCACTTGCTCAGGTAAAGTTTCTTTGAAAAGATCACAGTCTTCATTTTTATGGGCTCCCCCACAAAGCTCACAAGATGAACTTGGAGGTCCTACTGCAGCAACTTGCATTTGCCCCATTTGCTTTGTGATTGCAGCTAGTTGTTGAGACATCAACTTATTTTGTGCCAACAAAGTGTCAAATGTGTCTAACTCCATCACACCTCTTCTCATAGGTCTCTCATTAGAACTCATGAAATTGCTCTCAGCCATAGTCTCAATTAATTCTAAAGCTTCCTCGGGTGTCTTTCTATGAAGAGATCCTCCAGCACTTGCATTGATCATAGCTCTTGAGCTTTGAGAAACTCCATCATAAAAGGTCTGAATTTGTAACCAGTCAGGTATTGCATGGTGTGGACATTTTCGGAGCATCTCCTTGTACCTTTCCCATGCTTCATAGAGTGATTCTCCTTCGTTTTGAGCAAATGAGTTGATGTCATTCCTCAACTTTGCTAGCTTCTGTGGAGGAAAATACTTAGCTAGAAATTTGCTAACTAAGTCATCCCAGGTGCTGATGCTTTCCAGTGGCTGTGATTGCAACCATAGTTTAGCTCTGTCCCTAAGAGAAAAAGGGAAGAGTCTCAACTTGATTGCATCTGAACTCACACCATTGCTTTTGATCGTATCACATAACTGGAGGAAGGTAGCTAAGTGAACGTTAGGATCATCCAGAGCTCCTCCACTGAATTGTTCTTGTTGCACCAATTGAATGAGTGAAGGCTTGAGCTCAAAGTTGTTTGCTTGCACTGGTGGTGGGACAATACTATTTCCACACCCGTTAGTGGTAGGTGTGGCATAGTCTCCCAAAGTCCTTCTTGGCCCATCTCCTTCTTCTGCCATTGCTGCTCTTTTCTTCTCTTGTCTCAACTTCCTCAGAGTCCTTTCAATTTCAGGATCAAAGTATAGCCCTGTTTGTTCTATTTTTGCATGCAGAAACAAACACCAAACTGAATAAAAGTGAGGTCTAGCACTTCCCAACGTCACAGTGAAGGGAGTACTAGAGTAAAATAAAAAAAAATATCTAATTTAGAGATCACACAATTACTCTAATTGTCAGTTTCAATTAATCCCCGGCAACGGCGCCAAAAACTTGATAGGGCTTCGGCAAGTGCACCGAATCGTACAAGTAATAAAGTCCACGGTGAGTGGGTATCGTTCCCACGAGGATTAAAGAACTAAGCAAAGATTTCGTGATGTGAATTTCTAATTAGACGAATCGAATTAAGGGTAATGAAAGGTTTGAAATCATAAATTCAAAAGAGTATCAAAGTAACAGACAGTAAACTATTTATGAAAAATCAAAGGATGCGAGGTTAGGGAATCGGGTTCACGTATCTTCTGAAATAATTAAAACAATTGCTCGCCTTCAAATTCTAAGACTTTAATTCAATGAACGAATCTTAAATTGTCAATTCCAATTCCGTGGTAATTTAACACTTTTTCTACAAACAATCAGTCAATCCCTTGATCAAATCGTTTCACAGAAAAGAAAATATGTTTGATTCAAAGTTCATAAAAATCTTGACTCTATTCCTAGATATCAATCTTTCCAGCAATTTCCCTTGAGCTAATTCACACACTTATTTTCCCAAATAAACGTATGAATCCTAGATAAGTTGAAAAGTGATTTCCCAATCTTCAGAACAACACAATACAAATAAGGTAGTTACCTGAATCGAAGAAGTAGAATTCAAAGGTTTGCAATCATCGGATTAAGTCATAGTGATACGATTCCCCTATCCCTAACAAGGAATTAGTTGCTCATAATCAAAGTAAACAAAACAAAGAAATTGATAGAAAACAGGTTAAAGAACGAATAACTCATTGTATTGAAAAACAGAGTAAAAACAGAGTACTCGAATAAAAAAACTGCTGCTGAAAAAATAAGGATTCAAGATGATCGACCAGATAATCGATCCCTAATTTCCCCCTATTCTAGTCCTATATATAATCAGATAGACCTCGAAATTAAATTGAATACAGAGGGATTTTGTTTAAAAATAACTAAGAGTGTAATATCTAAACAGATTTAATCCTGAATTATACATGCTTTGTTTCCATTTTTATCCGGACGCACGGCGTAGATTGGACGCGAGGCGCTGCATGGGTGGCTTCTTCAGGGCGCAACGCGTGCGAGGGGCGCAAGGCGCCAGGCCGGGAAGGCAAATCGGCGCAACGCGTGCGAGATGCGCAAGGCGCCAGGTCGGGAAGGCAAATCGGGCGCAACGCGTGCGAGATGCGCAAGGCGCCAGGTCGGGAAGGCAAATCGGGCGCAACGCGTGCGAGATGCGCAAGGCGCCAGGCCGGGAAGGCAAATCGGGCGCAACGCGCTGGCAGTGCGCAAGGCGCCAGGCTTCCGCACAACTTCCGAATTGTTTCTGACTTTGAGGCGCAGTGCGTGCATCAGGCGCAAGGCGTCAGCATTGGTACTTCGAATGTGCTTCTCTGGTTGCTATTACTTCATGAATTGTCTGCCCATTTCCTGAAATCAACACCAAATAACACCCAAAACATAATATAACCAGGAAAAATCCATTTTATTCTAAAACACTCAATTCACCCTAAAAACATACTAAAAACATACTGAGTTTACTTTAAACTAACAAAATTCATTAGAATTCAAATCACAAAATTAGATAAAAATGCCAAGGCATCAGGAACACCCTATTTATAGAGGGGGATTTCGAGTCGTTTCCAGACCGCCAACGCCGAACAACTCGGGGCAACGTGACACGTGTCGGCTGGATACGAAAGGGCTTTCGAAATGGGTTTCGGTTTTTCCGAAACTGCCCCTGCTTTTTCAGAGGAAACGACGAAAATACCCTTATTTTAGGGCGTGAAATGACGGAACTGCCCCTGTGTTGGCGCTATAAATCCCGCCCAAGGTCACTGTTTCCCCGTCTTCCTCATTTCAACTTCCACCCTCGACTTCTCTTCTCCTTCTTCTCTGTGATCCTGCGATTTCCCCCTCGCTCTCTCCGCCGTGTGCCACTTCCTGTTCAGAGACGTGCCGCCGTGAGGAGTTCAAGAGTTCGCTACATCTTCACCATTGGTCGATTCCTTTTTTTCGAACTAAGTAAGTTTTTCTTCTTTATAGCTTTATTTGCATTTTTCTGGTTCTTGGTATTTTCTTGAAGCTTTTGCGGTTATGGCGTTTTCTCACCTTCCACGCTGCGTCTGAGTCACCCATTTCCTGGGTTTGGAGTTCCTTTTAGGCCTGGATAATTATGCATTTTCTTGCCCGATGGTTCTGGCATGGGTTGCGATAGGGTGATTTCCCCCTTTTCGCCTTTCTTTACTTTTGTCGTGTTTCATTACCGAAATGTCTAGATATATGACTTCAGATCTCGGTTCCCGGATCTCGGTTACCCCTTTTTTGGGCTCCGTCCCGGGTCCGATCTAGAAGATACCCCTTTCCCCTTCCCAGGGCGGGTTCCTTACCATATTGTTCACATTTTATTTGTTCGGAGCGGTGACGTCGGAGCTCGGCCTCCCTTAATCGGGATCCGATATGCCCCCTTTTTCCTTTCATTGGAAACCATTTAAAACGTCAAACCCCGATTTTCGAGAACAGTTTCTAAACTGTTTTAAATGGTTTCCTTTGTATGTAATGGGTAAACATCCAAAGCCCGAGATCCAACGCCCTCTTATGTTAAATGACGAGTACGACTGGGCCGGGGAGGAGGCTCTCGGGATCGTCTCCGTGGTCGACGAGACTTACGCTGCCGCCGTTCAGTCTCAAGACAAATTTTTCGCTGAAGGAGCTCGGGGCCAATATTTGATTGAGGCCCCTTCGGCCGATGAGAGGGTTCCCTTTAACAATGGGCAGGAACCCAAAGACTTCTTCTACATATACGACATCCTCCTGACACGGATCGAGATTCGCATACCGTTCTCCGACTTCCAGATGAGGGTTCTCAAGACCGCTGGGGTCGCCCCTTCTCAGCTCCATCCCAACTCCTGGGCTATGGTCCGAGGCTTCGAGAGGATATGAGACCATCTTAGGATCCCTCCACTCCTCAAGACCTTCTATTACCTCTTTGATGCCACGCTACCTCATGGATCCGAAGGAGTGGGTATCTTTCCGAGCTCGTGCTGGTCGGAAAGTTTTTACCCTCTTCGAGGATTCAGTCCACAATTTCAAGGAGGTGTACTTCCGGGTTTCTGCCACAGAGAACACTGACCCTTTTTGGTTGATGAAGAAGGGTACCCCCCCGGTTCCCTCTATATTGGCATCGCGATGTCTACACGGTAGACCTTAAGGACGATGATCTAACACAAGCGGAGTTCGATCTCGCCCGACTCTTCCTTGATTGCCATCGGGACAAGAACCTTGTCCTAAAGAAACTTGTACGGGGTAGCGACTCCGACTTCTCAAAGGAGATCGGTAACCCCACTTACGTCCCTTCTACTTGCTTTATTTTATCTTCCTCTGGTTGTTGTGCTTAACCTGATATGTATTTTTTTTTCTTTTGTTTTTGCAGGCACCATGACGAGTGCCGCCAACCTTGACGCCCTTCGAGCCCTATGCCTGTCTCAGAAGAAGAAGAAGAAAACAGTAACTAGCGGCTCGGGCACAAAGGCTCTGTTAGCTCCAAGAACCCTACATTGTCATAAGATGTTTTGAATAATAAAAATCTCTAAGTGTTGGATAAGAATTTTGCTTGTGAATACCAATGGTTTCATCAAGTGTTTCAGGAGGTTAATTTATGAGGTATTAAAAATATTAAGAAAACACCTTAAGCAAAAGAGCACCTAAGAGGCGCATAACATAAGCTTAAGGAGCTAAGAGGCGCATAGCACAAGCTAAAGCTAGAGGCTCATAGCATATGCAAAAGCTAGAGGCTCATAGCATATGCTAAAGCTAGAGGCTCATAGCATAAGCTCAAAGCATGAGGGGAAGCTTCTTGCACCACAAGCAAGCTATAGGTGGAGCATAGCATAAGCTCAAGACACCAAGGGAAGCTTCTTGCACCACAAGCAAGCTATAGGTGGTACATAGCATATGCTCAAGACATCAAGGGAAGCTTCTTGCAACACAAGCAACCTCTAGGTGGAGCAAAATACAAGCTCAACACATCAAGGGAAGCTCAAGCTAGTAAGCAAAGCTACCTAGTAAACAAAGCTAATCACCTAGGCTTGGTGATAGTAGAACAAGCTAAGCACACCAAGGAAGCTCAAGCAAGCTCAAGCTTAAGCAAGCTCAAGCTCAAGCAAGCATAGGCGCATGGAAGCTCAAGCAAACATAAGCGCATGGAAGCTCAAACAAACATAGGCGCATGAAAGCATGAGCTCAAGCATTAAAGTCAAGTTCAAAGTTTCCTTATTTGGAAGTGGACTTGGATGCCTATAAATACCCCATCATTTGACAAGAGCATCAAGAGAGAATCAAGAACAAAAAAGCCGACACTCTGTCAAAAATCCAAACAACTATTTGTACTCGAATTCATATACATTTAGATCAAAAGGGGTAATCTGTAAGGTTTTAGCTAAGAACAATTTCAATATCCTTGCATTTGCAAGTTAAGCTTTGAAGATCAAATAAGAGCAAAACTTAGTTGCATCTAAGTTCTTATTTGATTCTTAGAATCACAAGAACCTCTTCAATTCACTATTTGTACAAGTCCTCCTAGTTGTGAAGGCAGAAGTCCTTGAAGGTTCAAGGCAGGGTAGAAAGACCTTCAATGTTGAAGGCAAGGAAGTCATCTCTAGGCTGAGGTGCAGTCAGTCACTTCAAGTGTGAAGTGCAAGAAGTCCCCAGTGGTGTGCTGAGGCAGAAATCCTTCAAGTGTTTGGAGGTGGTGATTAGTAAACTCTCAAGTGAAGCTTGAGGACTGGAGTAGGCACATTGCCGAACCAGTATAAAAACGTATTGTGTGCACTCTCTCTACCTTACTCTTTGCATAGTAATTTCGCATATCACATAGTACACACACTTGCACCTAACTAAGTTAAAGCAACATAAGTTAGCCACATAGAGCCAAAGCTCAAAGGCTAGATAAATTAACTTAATCTACAATCACTAAGTTATCAAAACATAAGCAAGCCTTACACCTAAGGCTAAGCTATTCGAAACCTAAACTTGCTACACTCACTAATCCGCTGCACTCTTTAACAAGACAAGCTTATAGCTTGATCAGACTTGCAAGTTTCAGGTAACAAAGTTTTTGAGTATACGTGATTCAACCCCCCTTCTCACGTCACAAGAACCTTCAATTGGCATCAGAGCTCGGCCTTGGGGTTGAGCACTCTAACAAGTGTCAAGGAAAAGATTAAGGGACCTATGGCAACTAACAACGCATACATTGTTGATGGCGCATCAACAAGTAGACCACCAATGTTCCTGGGTGGTGACTATGGATATTGGAGGGATAGGATGACATTATTCATCCAATTCAATAGCCTGGATTTGTGGGACATTGTAGAAAATGGAGACAATCCAGTTCCATCAGGGCCTAAACTCACATGGACAGCTGTACAGAAGGAGCAGGTCCAGATGAACAAGAAAGCTAAGTACATACTCCTATGTGCTTTAACCAAAGAAGAATACAACAAGATAGTGTCTTGTGATTCAGCAAAGGAGATATGGGACAGGCTTGAAGTATTGCATGAAGGCACCAGTCAGGTTAAGGAGACAAAGATATCTATGCTTGTACATAAGTATGAGTCCTTCAAAATGGAACAAGGCGAAAGCATAGATGACCTAGCAGTCAGATTCCTCAATATAATAAATCAGCTTAAAGTGCTTGGGAAAACATATCCAACCTCAGAAATGGCTATGAAAATCCTAAGAAGCCTGATTCCAAAATGGAGACCAAAAGTGACAGCTATTCAAGAGGCCAAGGACCTCAAGAAACTCGGTCTAGATGAACTCCTTGGGTCTCTAAAGACTCATGAGATAGAGTTAGCTGCAGAAGAAGAGTCAAGCTCCTCTAGACACCAAAAGACTTTGGTTCTCAAGAGCACCTCTGTCAGGAAACAGAACAAAAACAAGGCTCTTAAGGTAATTGAAGAATCTGAAACAGAAGAAGAGTCAGAAGAGGATTTGGATGAAGAAGAGATGTCCATGCTTGTCAGGAAGATGACAAGAGCATGGAAGAATCGCTCCAAAAAGGGAAAAGAGGCTCTAGCTAGAAAGGAGAAGAAGGGAAAGACCAAACTAGAAAACACCATTTGCTTTCAGTGTGGTGAAAAGGGGCACTTCAAGAATGATTGTCCCAAGAACAAGCAGACCAAGAAGAAGTTCTTCAAAAATAAAAAGGCCTTGGCTGCAACGTGGAGTAAGTCAGAGGCTGAAGACTCAGACTCAGAGGAAGAAACAGAGGAGGAAGCTAACCTCTGCTTCATGGCAGATGCTCACACTGACTCTAACTCTGACTCTAGTGATGAAGATACTGAGGTAAATTTCGATATTCCCTCTCCTTCTTACCATGAGCTCTCTAATCTTTACAATGAGTTGTTAATGGATTCAAAGCAGCTCACAACTCATTTTTTGACCACTAAAAAGGCTTTAAAAAACTGTGAGTCAGAAAATGAGCTGTTAAAGTCTAAAAATGAGAAGCTTGAACAAGAACTCCAAGAGATGATAAAAGATAATATCAGTCTTGGTGAGTTATGCAAACAGCTTGAAACAGATGCTTCTGTGTTTGTGGAGAAGGCTGAGACTGCCATGTACCAAGCACAGAAGACAAACGTACTTCTCATCAAAGACTTAGAAAAAATGGTGAATGGAACCAAGATGCTGGACATGATGCTAGGTGGGCAAAAGCCATACTTAGATCTTACAGGCCTTGGGTACACACCAGTGTTTCATGAAGACACTTTGATACCACCAACAGATAGAGAGTCTATACCTACATGTCTTTTTTGTTTTAAACATGGGCATAGCAGAGAGAGATGTCCAATGCTCAAAAGAGGAACCACATCCAAAGCCAAGAGTGGCACTAGGAAAGGTACCTCTAAGAGAACTTGGAACCCTCAGCAGCCTAAGCCAAAGGCTAGAAAGGCTAACACAAAAGGACCCAAGAAGGCATGGGTACCAAAAACACATTTCACTGTGACTGCAGGTACATCATTGAGCTCAACACCACCACCTCAATGAGGAGTGGTAGATTGCTAGTGGCTGATCTAGGCAAGCCACACAAAGGTCATATGTGTGCAAGGAGATGCTAGCCACATAGAAGGACTCATCAAACCATTGTAAGCTCAAGAACCCAAATTCATCAAATCTAAAAGAAATGTTTACAGAATTGGAGCCAGTATATGGATGTCCAAATGACCTTAACTAAGCTCGTGAGATAAAGAGAAGTTGTAGCTCTCGATCTTAGCTTTCCAACAAGCCAAAGATCACCTGATTCCGATATCTACAACCTAAGATATGATTGCAACAATGAGGTATGCCGCATAGAGAATACAAATCCGCGAGATTACATCAAAGAGCTAGTTGTTACTTCTAGAGTTGTGGTAAGCAACCAACTCTTGGCTTACCACCCAAGGTATGACAAGACTCCAAATCTTTTGTGATAATACTAGTGCAATAGCTATAGCTAAGAACCCCATTCAACATTTTAGGTCTAAGCACATAGATATAAAACATCATTTCATAAGAAACCATGTGCAAAAAGGTGATACTGAGTTAAAATTTGTAAATACGAAAGATCAAGTGTCTGACATATTTACAAAGCCTTTGGCTGAAGATCATTTTAATATGTTAAAGGATATGCTTAGCTTAAAACCTCTTTGAAAAATTTTAAGGTTATGAAAAATCTAAAATTTTCATGAAGTTAGCAATACCTCCCCTAATGGTAGTAATAGGTGCACTAGACTATTAGGTTGAGTATATGAGCTAGGAGAAGCAAGGAAAACAAAACTTTTAAGGTGAAGCTCATAAGAGGGAGAAAAGTAGCGCATGGTGCTAGAAAGTAAGGAGGAAGGGTCTCTTTGCAATTAAAAAGTCAACTAAGTTTTAGAGGGTCAATCATTGCTTATTAGTTGATCAACTTAAAATTCTAGTGGACCTCACTCAATAATTTGTGCCCCATATATATTATTTAACAAAAATAATTTTTATTTTTGTTATTTAATTTTGCAAGATTGAAAATTTAATATTAATTTAATTATTATTTGTCTTACAATAATATAAGATATGAGAGCACATTGGGAAATCTCATTAAATGCTAAAATATCCTCATGGAGTCTTCCCATTGGTTGTGACACTCTCATGGAGCCTTCCCATTGGTTGTGACACTCTAATTGCATTTATCCTTCATTAAATGCTCAACCAATCACACACTAATCCTTATTTTATTAAATCTCTTAAAATTCTTTTTTTTCTTCTCACCCTCTCATTAATTTTTGCCTCTTCTCTCTCTCTAGCTAGCCTCCACTCTTTTTATAGCCTCCACTCATATTTTCACCTAGCCTATGCTCACTATTTTTCACCTAGCCTCTTCTCATACTATTTTCACCTAGCCTCCACTCATATTTTCCATCTAGTCTCTTCTCATATTTTTTTCACCTAGCCTCCACTCATATTTTCCACCTAGCCTCTTCTCATATTTTCCACCTAGCCTCTTCTCATATTTTTTTCACTTAGCCTCCACTCATATTTTCCACCTAGCCTCTTCTCATATTTATTTCACCTAGCCTCCACTCATATTTTCCACCTAGCCTCTTCTCATATTTTCCATCTAGCCTCTTCTCATATTTTTCACCTAGCCTCCATTCATATTCTCTACCTAGCCTTCTCTCATATTTTTCACCTAGCCTATGCTTCTAATTTTCGCATTGCCTCCTCACCACCTAGCCTCCACTCATTTTTCTTTTCACCTAGCCTCCACTATTATTTTTCACCTAGCCTCTCATCACATCACCTTATCTCTATCACCTCCAACCTTCATAAAGCTTCCACCTTTCCTCATAAAGCCTTCACCTTTACACACAAAGTCATCACCTTTATACATAAAGCCTTAACCTTTACCTTTCTATAGCCCTCACCCTCAAAAAGCTCTCACCTTTACACCTAAAGCTCTAACCTTTACACCTCATCTCACCTCTCACGACCTCCCTCTCTCTAACCCTCACACCCCTCACACCTCTACCCCCAACCTCTCTACCTAAGTCTCATACCACTCATCTAAACCCTCCTCATCCCATCAATCGCGTGCATACCCTCACCCCTACCATAACACATCACCAAACTCTCACAACTCACCTCATAACCCTCTTAAACTTCACCACTCATCACCTATACACATAACCTTCATATTAACCTCTCAAACTCGACCTTTAACCCTTCTACCACCATCAAACCATAGCCTTTTCTTTCCCTAGCCTTTTTTTTCTTGTAAGCTTCAAACCAAATCCTTGTGTCGTAACTACGGGTTCAAAAGGCATAACTAGAGGCAAAGACAAAAGAGTGATCTTGAAGGAAGTGCATGAAGACAAAGGTTGAAACTTTTTGGTGAATTCATGGTAAAGATTCACAAAGGTTGAAATTTTTTTGTGAATTCATGGGAAAGATTCACAAAGCTTGGAACTTTTTGGTGAATCATGTTAAAAAGTTCACAAAGGTTGAAACTTTTTGTTCAAACCTTACCCAGGAATCAAAAGGTTGAAACTTTTTGTTCAATCAAGAAGGTTGCACATGTCTAGGGGGAGATTGATCAAGGTGAGAACCTTGAAGATACCAACAACATGGAGGAGAATGAAGTTGAGGGGGAGCATGCTACTCATGAAGAACCACCACCTCAAAGGAAATAATTTTTTTTTATCCCTCTTGAGGAAATTTGGCCATCATCACCACCTCCACAATCTCATTAAGACTTGGTTGCTTCATTTCACAACTTAGAAGTTCAAGGTTTGGGTTACTACCGGCAAAGATCAAGTTCATCTGATGCAAGCCCTAACACCAACACTCTTAGTGAAATTCGGGACCTACTCTTCCTAGCACTTCAAGGCAATAGGCGCTACATGTGAAGGCCAGGCCTGTTTGGGTTGATTTTTGATGAAAACAATGGGGGAGGAAAAGTAGAAGAAAAGCACAAGAAGTAGTAACTTCTAAGTAGCCTTTAGTATGATCTTAGTAGTATAGGTGCATACACCTAGGGGGAGCAAATAGCTTACTTTACCTTGATTATTTTTCTTTATGCATAACTTTAAGCATTTCTTTGTATTTTGCTATTGCATAAGTTAAATTACAAAAGTTAAATTCTACTATTTGCTTATTTCTCCATATTATGATTATGCTACTATGAGAAATAATTCCTAAGTCCACAAGACTTAAGAATAATTTTTCATAATAAGATCAATCAAAACTCTTATTCTACTTAAGATTGTTATCATCAAAAAGGGGGAGATTGTTAGCTCCAAGAACCCTACATTGTCATAAGATGTTTTGAATGATAAAAATCTCTAAGTGTTTGATAAGATTTTTGCTTGTGAATACTAATGGTTTCATCAAGTGTTTCAGGAGGTTAATCTATGAGGTATTAAAAATATTAAGAAAACACCTGAAGCAAAAGAGCACCTAAGAGGCGCATAACATAAGTTTAAGGAGCTAAGAGGCGCATAGCACAAGCTAAAGCTAGAGGCTCATAGCATATGCAAAAGCTAGAGGCTCATAGCATAAGCTCAAAGCATGAGGGGAAGCTTCTTGCACCACAAGCAAGCTATAGGTGGAGCATAGCATAAGCTCAAGACACCAAGGGAAGCTTCTTGCACCACAAGCAAGCTATAGGTGGCACATAGCATATGCTCAAGACATCAAGGGAAGCTTCTTGCAACACAAGCAACCTCTAGGTGGAGCAAAATACAAGCTCAACACATCAAGGGAAGCTCAAGCTAGTAAGCAAAGCTACCTAGTAAACAAAGCTAATCACCTAGGCTTGGTGATAGTAGAACAAGCTAAGCACACCAAGGAAGCTCAAGCAAGCTCAAGCTTAAGCAAGCTCAAGCTCAAGCAAGCATAGGCGCATGGAAGCTCAAGCAAACATAGGCGCATGGAAGCTCAAACAAACATAGGCGCATGAAAGCATGAGCTCAAGCATTAAAGTCAAGTTCAAAGTTTCCTTATTTGGAAGTGGACTTGGATGCCTATAAATACCCCATCATTTGACAAGAGCATCAAGAGAGAATCAAGAACAAAAAAGCTGAAACTCTGTCAAAAATCCAAACAACTATTTGTACTCGAATTCATATACATTTAGATCAAAAGGGGTAATTTGTAAGGTTTTAGCTAAGAACAATTTCAATATCCTTGCATTTGCAAGTTAAGCTTTGAAGATCAAATAAGAGCAAAACTTAGTTGCATCTAAGTTCTTATTTGATTCTTAGAATCACAAGAACCTCTTCAATTCACTATTTGTACAAGTCCTCCTAGTTGTGAAGGCAGAAGTCCTTGAAGGTTCAAGGCAGGGTAGAAAGACCTTCAGTGTTGAAGGCAAGGAAGTCATCTCTAGGCTGAGGTGCAGTCAGTCACTTCAAGTGTGAAGTGCAAGAAGTCCCCAGTGGTGTGCTGAGGCAGAAATCCTTCAAGTGTTTGGAGGTGGTGATTAGTAAACTCTCAAGTGAAGCTTGAGGACTGGAGTAGGCACATTGCCGAACCAGTATAAAAACGTACTGTGTGCACTCTCTCTACCTTACTCTTTGCATAGTAATTTCGCATATCACATAGTACACACACTTGCACCTAACTAAGTTAAAGCAACATAAGTTAGCCACATAGAGCCAAAGCTCAAAGGCTAGATAAATTAACTTAATCTACAATCACTAAGTTATCAAAACATAAGCAAGCCTTACACCTAAGGCTAAGCTATTCGAAACCTAAACTTGCTACACTCACTAATCTGCTGCACTCTTTAACAAGACAAGCTTATAGCTTGATCAGACTTGCAAGTTTCAGGTAACAATGTTTTTGAGTATACGTGATTCAACCCCCCTTCTCACGTCATAAGCACCTTCAGGCTCCTTCTACTGCTGCCACCTCGGCTACCCCAGCCCCGGGGTCTGTTGTGGTGGCTACCACTGCTCCTCCTCCTCCTGGCGCTAAACGCAAGGTCCCGGTGCTTGATGAAGGTGCCGGCCTTGGTCTTTCCGTGCCCTCGGAAGCTCGGAAAAAGAAGAAACATGACCAGAGTGGTCCTTCCGTCCTTTCCCCCTTTGACAAAGATTATAATTTCCCGGAAATGATAGACCGGGAAATCCACAACCCAGCTGCTGCTGCTGAGCTGGAGGGGGCGAAAGATATTCGTACCTTCCTACAATAGAGTGAGAGGGCCCTGGTAAAGACCGTCTCTGTTCTTCGCCATGTGGAGCCCCTGGCCGTCCTAGGTCGGGGTGCTCAAGAAGAGTTGGACACCCTTCGCGAGGCCCAGGATGCCAGCAACCAGAAGGTTGAAGCCCTTGAAGCTCGCCTCAGGGAGATGGAGGAGAAGCTGAAGACCACTGAGGAGGATCTCTCCTTTACTCAGGGTGAGCTGAGGGCATCAGAATAAGGTCGGGGCAGCCTCGCTTCGGAGCTCAAGGAGGGACAAAGGAAGATCGAGAAGCTGACAGGCGAGTTGGACGATCACCGTCTTTCCTCGACTCAGAGCATTTCAAAGCTCGAGAATGAGGTGGAGGAGCTGCAGGCCACCTTGGTTGACTCTACCTTGGCTGTGGCCGAGTTCATCAAGGACCAAGTTCGTATCCTCGCTCCCGACCTCGATCTTGGACAGGTCGGCATGTATACCAAGATCGAGGAAGGGAAGCTGGTCGTTGTTGATCCCAACTCACCCGAGGAAGCACAACCAGTTCCCCCTTTCGACTCTGATGTCGCTGTTTTGGAGACCGCTCCTGAGACGAACATTCCCGACACCGATGTTGTCGATGTTCCTGATGCTTAACTTCTTTGTAATTGACAATTTCTTTTTTTACTTTTACTTTTATCCGGGTTCCCATTCGGGTTCGTGCCGGTTTTATACTTGTGTACATTTCCCGGGTTCCCCTTCTCGGGGTTCGTGCCGGCTTACGACGCTTTTGCTTATATTAATATATTTACAACTTCGTCTTGCAACGTGGCTTCCTTTACTTGTGTCTATGCTTGACTTAGCCTCACTAGTAATCGCCTCGTCTTTTAATCGTAGTAACCATCTCAGGTTCGATTTATTTTATTCAACCGCTTTGGATCTAAATTATCTATCTCGGGTTCATTTTATTCAACCGGCTCGGGTTTCGACCTTCTCGGGGTCTTAACCTACTTGAGTTTTTTATTTAATCTTTTAACCAACTCGGGGTCTTAACCTACTTGGGTTTTTTAATTTAATTAACCAACTCGGGTTTCGACCTTCTCGGGGTCTTAACTTACTTAGGTTTTTTATTTAATCATTTAACCAACTTGGGTTTTGACCTTCTCGGGGTCTTAACCTTCTTGGGTTTTTAAATCATTCAACCAACTCGGGGTTTGACCTTCTCGGGGTCTTAACCAACTTGGGTTTTTATTTAATCATCTTAACGTTGGGTTAATACCTCGAACTTTAGATAAAAATAACAAAGTAAATATGGAAAGGAATAATTTATTAATGTCTTCTCGAGTTCGCCTCGTTAAAACATCCCGGGCAAAACCCTCCTTAGGGCAAAATCCCGTGGTAAGAAAGAGTACGAACTGAGGTATCACCGATTACATCAAAAGAAAATTACAAATAAAACTTCCTAAGGTTTGTGGCATTCCACGACCTCGAAATTTCTTTCCCTTCAAGGGTTTCTAGTTTGTATGCTCCTTTTCCTAGGGATTCTTTTACCCTATACGGCCCTTCCCAATTGGCGGCAAGCTTCCCTTCTCCTGGGTTTGGGGCTCCGATGTCGGCTCTTCTCAGGATGAAGTCTCCCTTCTTGAACCTTCTCGGGATTACCCCCTGGTTATACCTTCTTGCTACTCTTTGCTTGAGTGCTTCTTCTCGGATCTTGGCTGCGTCCCGATCTTCTTCAATCGTATCGAGTTCCGCCTTTCTAGCCTCCGAGTTGTGAGCTTCCTTGTAACTCACAACTCGGAAACTTGGCTCCCCGAGCTCGACTGGAATCATGGCTTCACTACCATAGGAGAGTTTGAAAGGACTTTCTCTCGTGGTAGAATGCGGCGTCGTTCTGTAGGCCCATAGGACACTCCCGAGCTCTTCTACCCAAGATCTCTTTGCCTCATTGAGCCTTTTCTTCAGCCCCCTTAGGATCACTTTGTTAGCAGCTTCGCACTGCCCATTAGCTTGGGGGTGCTCTACGCTAGTGAACCTTTGCTCAATGTTCCATCCTTGTAGGAAATCTCGGAACTTTTTGTCGGTGAACTGCGTTCCGTTGTCCGAGATTATAACCTTCGGGACCCCGAAACGAGTTATTATGTTTCTCCAGACAAACTTCCGACATTGAGCTGTCGTGATGGTCCCGAGAGGTTCTGCCTCGATTCATTTGGTGAAGTAATCAACGGCCACAACCAAATACTTCATCATGCCCAGGGCCGTTGGGAAGGGTCCAAGAAGGTCAATGCCCCATTTGTTAAAGGGCCATGACGCCAAGATCGGGGTCATCTCCTCGGGGGGCGCAGTGTAGTGGTGACTGTGCTCTTGGCACTTTACACACTTCTTTGCATATTCTGCCGCCTCCTTCTTGAGCGTTGGCCAAAAGTATCCAGCTCGGATAACTTTCAGCACTAGGGGTTGGCCTCCGAGGTGGTTGCCCCCCGCCCCTTCATGGACCTCCTCGAGGACGTACTTAGCTTGGTCTTCGTTTAAGCACTTCAGCAGTGGTTGGCTGAACCCTCTTTTATATAACTGCCCCTCAACCACTGTGTTGTACGGGGCTCTTCTCTTCACAAATGTCGCGGCTTTCTCATCATCCGGAAGAATTCCGAGCCTGAGGTACTAGAGGAGCTCGGAAATCCAGCTCGGCGACGTTACTACAGCCGCGACTTCTTGTTTTTATGCTATTGATGGCCTTTCTAGGGTTTCTTGAATCAGTGTTTTGCTTGTCCCTGTAGGCCTAGTGCTCGCGAGTTTTGACAATACATCAGCTCGGACATTCTCTTCTCGAGGTATATATTTTACCTCAGCTTTTTGCAATGGTTTCAATAACTCTGTTACCATCTACAGATATTTTTTTAGCTGCTCATCTCGGGCCTGGTACTCACCCCTGATCTGAGAAACCACAATCTGTGAATCACTGTAGATGGTAAGTTCTTGCGCCCCCACGTCATTTGATAGCTTCAGTCCTGCAATCAGGGCTTCATATTGTGCCTGATTGTTGGAGGCTCGGAACTCGAACTTCACCGACATCTCCACTTGGATTCCTAGATTATTTTCTAGGATGATGCCGGCTCCACTGCCTTTTAGGTTCGAGGACCCGTCGACAAATAAGGTCCAGTGGACCTTTTCTTCTTCCTCATCAACCATTTCCCTCACGAAGTCGGCCAAGGCCTGCGATTTAATTGCATTCTGAGGTTCGAACATCAGGTCGAACTCGAAAAGTTCTACTGCCCATGACACCATTCTTCCAGCTAGGTCGGGCTTCTGTAGAATCTGTCTCATAGGGTGGTTTGTTCTTACTACCACCGTATGTGCTTGGAAATATTGCCTTAACCTTCTCGCGGTTGTGATTAATGAAAACGCCACCTTTTCTAGCTTCGGGTATCGGATCTCGGGACCCTGCAACGCTTTACTCACGAAGTAGATAGGTTTCTGCGTTTTTTCTTCTTCCCTTACTAGGGCCGCACCTACTGCTAGCTCCCCTACCGAGAGGTAAAGGTATAGCCTTTCTCCGACCTCTGGCTTAGATAAGATCGGGGGAGCCATTAGGTATAACTTGAAGCCTTGGAATGCTTCCTCACAGTCTGGGGTCCAACTGAAGTCTATCTTCTTTTTCAATAACTCGAAAAGTGGCAAGGACTTCCGAGCTGAGAGTGGGAGGAATCTTGACAACGAAGCTAATCGACCTGTCAATTTCTGCACTTCTTTCACGGAGGTCGGGCTTTTCATATCCAGAATGGCCTTGCACTTTTCCGGATTTGCCTCGATGCCTCTTTGAGTTAACATGAAGCCCAGAAACTTCCCAGCTTCCACGGCGAAGGCACACTTTAGTGGATTCAACCTCATGTCGTGGCTTCTTAACTTTTCAAACACGACATCGAGATCCGAGATCGTGTCCTCCTCATTTTTTGTTTTTACCAACATGTCGTCTATATAGACTTCCATCCTGGTACCGATCACCCCCTTGAAAACTCTGTTCATGAGTCGCTGGTAGGTGGACCCAGCATTCTTCAAGCCAAAGGGCATAACCTTGTAGCAGTAGTTGGCCCTTGGGGTGATAAATGTCGTCTTCTCCTCGTCATCGAGATTCATGGGGATCTGGTTGTATCCCGAGTAGGCGTCCATGAAGGACTAGAATCGGAATCCCGACGCGGCATCCACTAAGCTATCGATGCTTGGAAGTGGGAATGGGTCCTTGGGACAAGCTTTGTTCAGGTTGGTGTAGTCTACACACATCCTGAGCTTCCCATTTGTCTTTGGTACAATCACGACGTTGGAGAGCCACGTCGGGTACTGGACCTCTCTGATGAAACCGGCCCTAAGTAGTGCTTCAACCAGCTCAATCACTGCTTGGGCCTTCTCCTCCGACATTCTCCTCTTCTTCTGCTGTACCGGCTTAGTTCCCGGGTACACCGATAAGTGATGGCTCATGACCTCGGGATTGATCACAGGCATGTCCTTTGCTTCCTAGGTGAAGAGGTCGACGTTTCTCTTGAGAAACTGGATCAGTGCCCCTTTACCTACAGGACTTAGGTTAGCACTGATCTGAGTAATCTTCTCGGGGATCTCCCCGATCTGTACTTCTTCTAACTGGCCTTCTGGCTCCGGCCGAACTAGATTCCGAGATCGCATGTCGAGCTCGACATTGTTGACCTCGACCCTTGCTTTTTTCTTTTCTTTTTCTTCTCTTTCTCTTTCTTTTTCTTTTTTCTCTTCATCTTCACCCTTGGTCCTTTCACTAACCTTCAAGCTATTGATGTAGCATTTCCGAGCCGTCACTTGGCATCCCTTTACTGTGATGACTTTGTCGTCCTCCGTAGGGAACTTCATGACCAGGTGGGGGATCGACACCACTGCTCCGAGTTTGCACAGCGTGGGCCTTCCCATGATCATATTATAGGCAGAGTTGATCCTTGCCACTATGAAGTCTACTTCCACTGTCTTCATTAGCGGCTTGGTGCCCAAAGTGAGGTACAGGGTGATGTAACCGTCCGGCTTGATTACATCGTACCCCGAGAACCCTACGAGGTCTTCATCGTAAGCCTTCAGGTCGGAGTCCTTTAGGCCCATCTCATCAAAGGCTTTTCTTGTTAACAGCTCAGCGGAGCTCCCCGTGTCGATTAGAACCCTCCTGATCTCCATGTTGCGAGCTATAACCGACACTACCAAGGGATCCGCGTAGTCAGCAACTGCCCCGGGATTATCGAAGTCCGAGAAAGTAATTGGCACCGGGGCTTTCTTCAGTGCCTTCGATGCCAATTCCTTCTTGTCTATGCTCATGATTTCCTTGAGCGCCCTCTTTCTCGCCGCAGCACTCGCTCCACCTCTCGCAAAACCCCCTGCGATGGTGTGGATTGTCTTCACCACCTCGGAGCTGTTTTCGGGCTCGCCCTCTTCCTCGGGCTTGTTTCTCTTGCTTCTCGGGTTCCGCCTTTCATCCTCGGTGCTTCTTTCTCTTTTTCTCTTCGGGCCCCTCTGCTCAGCCATGTACTTCGCGAGCTTGCCGGCTTGGATCAATTCTTCGATTGAATCTCGGAGGTCGTAACAATCCTCCGTCCGATGCCCATGTTGTTCATGGTAGCTGCAGTACAAACCTTGGTTTGTATTAGCCCCGGTTCTTACTGGCCTGGGCCTGGGCAACCGCTCGGTTTGTTGTATCTCCTTGTACACCTCACTTATCGATCGTGATAAGGGGGTATAGTCAGAGAACTTTCCTCTTGCAGGGGCCCGTTCCCTTTTCTCCGACCTCTGCCTTTCCTCCCTAGGCTTCTGAGGTCGGGTCTTCTCAATTCTCCTTTCCTCCGCCTTGTCTTCCGCGGATTCTCTTTCCATCTTGGCCAACATGGCCTCCTCGGCTCTTATGAATTCTGCCGCTCCGACCTGGAGAGGGACTCGGCAAATGGAGACCAGCGGAGTCCGTTGATTAGTAGGGTAATTGCATTAGAGACGTGCAAGTCCCTTACTAGGAGTGCTTCAGCATTGAACCTTTCGAAGTAGGCTCTTAGCGTCTCCCCTTGCCTCTGCTTGATGTTCATTAGGCTTACAGCGGACCTCGGTTTCGTTTTTCTGGTTGTGAAATGAGCCAGGAATTGAGCGGCGAGGTCGGAGAAACCGTGGATCGACCTAGACGGAAGACGGTTATACCACTTGAGGGCCGTCTTCAGTAAGGTGATCGGGAACGCTCGGCATCGTTCCTCATCCTCCGCTCCATCATAATCCATTCGGGATTTAAAAGCCTCCAGATGCTCCTCGGGGTCGCTAGTCCCATCGTATTTGAGTCCCGGTGGGATCCGACCTTGGGGCATCTTGTACTTCAAGATGTGTGGGGCCAGCGGCCCTTCAGCCTTGAACTGGAACCCTCCCCTCTTTCCACCGCCCGTACTTCGGTACTCAGTGTAGGTAAAGAAGCGTTCCTGCTCGTCATGGTAATTCTGGGAGTGTCTGTCCCTCTCCCTCTCTCGGGATCTTCTCGATCTTTCTTGGCGATCATCGCGTTCCCTAGACCGACGTTGCTCATCGGATCTCGGTAGCTCCTGCTTTTTCTCTCGGGAGTGCCCGTTCCGGCCATTTCTTGCATGGTCCTTTTGCTCCAGCTCAAGCCTTCGGAGGCGCTGGGCTAGGTCCTTGACCTTTTCTCGCTCATGGAGGAGCTTTTCCTCGACCTTCTGGTTTCGACGTTCCTCCATCCGGAGTTGCTCCTCCAGAGGAAGTCGCTTCACCATTTTCCTGCTCCAATAGCCAGAGCCTTTCCTGCTGATCCTGAATGAGTTGTACGGTCCGCCGCACATCGGGATCGGCCAAGGGCCCGACCTCATTGTTTCCCACAGCCGCGTTCGGTGCCTCATTGTTTCCAGCAGCCGTGTTTGGTTGTCGCTCAACTACAATTCCCCCCACTGCTCCGAGAATCAACTCCTGCTGGTTCGGGGGGGGGGGGGCTGATGCTGAGATTGGTCGGTCTCATGGACCGTTTCACAGTGCCTGTCCTGCGTGCCTTCCATCCAATAGCCTGGTTCTCCTGGGTGGACAAGGCGGACAATTGTCTTGGTTCTAGCCAGTTTTTTGTACTTGCTTCGGTCCCTTAGAAGGTAAACCGACCTCGAAAAGTGCTGTGGTGGATCCCCGGCAATGGCGCCAATGTTCCGTACCTTTGACTGAGGTATGAACTGTCGCCGGAATCTGACTCCTCGCACAACTACTCTCCAAGGCGCTGGGGGTGTTTTCCCTGAAAGGACTCCGAAGCTTAAGTCAGTACTCACTCAGTGTATGGGAACTCATCTGAAAGCGTACCTGATACTCTGTGGGAACACCCTATTTATAGAGGGGGATTTCGAGCCGTTTCCATACCGCCAACGCCGAACAACTCGAGGCAACGGCCTCCCCGCTTTCCGCGGCGTATAGGAGCGTCCCGCGTAGAATCGATCGTGGCTCCGGATTTCTCGGCATCGCTATCCACTCGCTTCTAAGCTCCGCCCTAACCGGGGGTTGATGTTAGCCGACTTCGGGTCGGGTTGTGGACCGGTACCCGGGTCCTGCTCCGGATCCAATTCTCTTGGGCCGCTCGTTTCACAACTGGGCCTTGAGGGTTTAATGGGCCTTAGTCTAGACTCACTTACCATGGGGTCCGAGGTCCGACCTTGGTCCGAGCTCATATTCTTTTGTTGCCCTAAGGGCCATCTTTTTAGGCTCCTTACTAGAGTTCCGAATGGGGCCGCCGGATTGGGCCACAATCCGGGGTGTGAACACAATAATAAAACAATAAAAACACATGCATAAAAGTTCTTATGTTTCTAAACTTTAACATGGTTTCTGAACCAACAAGGTTTCTAAACCTTGTTTCAGATTTCTGAACCATATGCGATTTCTGAATCTTCAATACTGATGCAACCATTTTGAACCCACATCTTCTTTCTGAAGTTGTGTTTCTGCTTCTAATAGTTCTAATGTATTACAAAGAAATAATTCCTTATACATTATCTAGGAATTTAAAATATAGCTTGTACAAATTTTCTTAAGCTATTTACACAATTCCTATCAACTATTACAAACAAACACTTTCTGAAACAATAAAGAAGCTGTTATACAATATACAATTTTAATATCAAGCTTCTGAACCTATTATTATATTAGTTTTGTTATTATCAAAACCAAATGAGGATTTACATCAATAGTACCGTATGTGCCCAGATTTCTTTAGACCATAAATAGATCTTCACAGTTTGATTGAATAAATTTCACAGAAATATTCGTTAGACAATGTTGATATCTTTAATCCTTTGGGGACTTTCATATAAATATCATTGTCTAATGAACCATATAGATATGCTCTGATAACATCAATTAGATGCATATTTAGCATATTATATGTAGATAAGCTTATTCAAATATCGTAACATTATTGCATCAATTACAGAGGATATGTTTCACCATTATCTATATCAGGTCTTTTGTGAAAAACCTTGTGCTCCAAATTGAGCCTTATTGTGTACAAATTCAGTTTTCCAATTTTTGCTTTTGCAAACATACTAATTTGTATCCCATGGGTTTCACACCTTCCAGGTGTTTGGACTACAACTCCAATCAACAAATGAGTCAAGTTTAGCCTATAGGGCTTATATCTAATTTGGCCAATCATTTATATATCGATATATTTGTTGATGATTCTTGACTCAAGATCCTCATTTTCTTGCATAAGTGTAGCGCTACACTATTTGCAAATATATTGTCGCGACAACAATTACTTGTCGGTTCCATAGTTTCTCGTGTAGACATGGTTTATTGAGATCTCATCATTTTCAATATCTTCACAATTTTCAGGTATTTGAACATCTTCTAGCATTTCAATCATGTCAAAGTTTGGACCACAATATGCGTCCTTAGC
This sequence comes from Aeschynomene evenia, assembly GCA_013621005.1. Lineage (NCBI taxonomy): Eukaryota > Viridiplantae > Streptophyta > Magnoliopsida > Fabales > Fabaceae > Aeschynomene > Aeschynomene evenia. The sequence continues at coordinate 7,987,342 of CM024271.1, forward strand.
ATGTCTCTATCATCTTTAACAGGAAGAGTATCATTTGCCTCCATAACAATATTTTTGTCTATTTTCCCCTTATTTCGAAAATTTTTATTTTGGAACTGACTGGCATATCACACTTCTGGCGTGTGATCTATTCACTAGCCAATTGTCTAACAATGAGCATCAATTTCGAAAAGGGTATCTCATTCAGCTGGTATATATATTTTAGCCATTCTATTTCATCAAAAATATACATCTGACAATGCATTTACTACTCTTTGCAATAAAATTATGAACTTCTGGTTCATATTGCCTTTTTATGAGGATCTAAATAGAGTAAGAGTGATGAATTGCAATTCATTCCAGCTGTCATTCTCCAGTTAATGTTGGGAACATTACTTCTTTAAATTGGCAATCAACAAATTGAGTCTTAAAGACATCTCCTAATTGTATTCCAAAATACTTGACTGTAAAGCGAGAGTCACTTCCAACATTTTAAATGAGAATTGTTTAGTTGCAGGCCAAAACAATTACTGGAGAGAGAAATAATGACAATTTGTCTTATACAAAAAACATTTGTAAAATAATTTGCTCCAAACTATAATGTGGAGAATTGTTTTCATAAATAAGTGGTCTAGCAATCAATTGGAGGTCTTTCATAAGTTTATTATGCTAGTCAACTCTTTCTATGAACATGCATGATTGGATGTTCGATCTACATAATATTGGCCTACAAGCATTAAAAGCTTGAGAAATAAATTCACCATATCACCATTTTGATTATTTATCAAAATTAGTGCTCTTAACAACTTGCGCAAGCATATCACAAACTTTAGGTCGTGAGATCATAATGAGCACATATGTGACCATTTCATATATGCATCTATCATAAGTATTTGAAAGGTCCATATAGTGGATTAATTAATCCACATATATCACATTGAATTCCTTCTGGGAATATAAGAGGTTCAAATCTAATCTTTGTTGGTGAAGATCATATAATATATAAATATATAAATATATATTTAATTGAGAACATGTAATAAAAGAAAACTCTTTACATTGAAGAATCTTCTGATTCTTCAATGAATGCCCTTTAGAGTTTTCAATGATCATTCGCATCATTATTTCTCCTGGATGTCTCAATCGATCATGTCAAATGATAAAGTCATTTGAATTAGTAAACTTCTGGTTTACAATAGCATGTGATTCAATTATACTAATTTTAGTGTAATAAAGCCCAGATGAAAACAAAGATAATTTTTCTAGTACAACTTTCTTGTTGGAATCACAACTAATTGTGATATGAATGTACTCATTATTCCCCTCATTTACTGTCTCAATATGATATCCATTTCGGCGAATATCTTTGAAACTCAATAAGTTTCTTTGCAATTTAATAGACAGTAATACATCATTAATGATGAATTTTGTTCCTTCAGATAACAAATTAAAGCTCTTCCAAAGCATTCAATCAAATTAGTACTACCAATAATCGTGTGTGCGGTTGCACTATCAACAAGACATATCTATGTGGTACTCATCTTTATTTTCTTGAGAAGAGAAAATAATATAAACTGCACTATCAACTCCAGATTTTTCACCTCCAAACTATTATTCGTCGCAAGCGAAATAAGGTCCACGGTATTTTCTTGACTAATGGTGACTGGTCGTCTGACCCTAATGTCCTTCAAAATGAAGCCCTTGGTTACTTTAGAGATTTGTTCGGCTCTTGTGAGGATATTAATCTGGATGCCATAAGGTACCTATCTCTTCCTCAGCTCAGTAGTGATGCAATTGATGCTGTAACTAGAGATATTTCTAAGGAGGAGGTGAGAAGGGTTGTTATGTCTACCGACTCTTTTAAAGCGCATGGGCCAGATGGTTTCCAACCAATCTTCTTTAAGCAGTATTGGGATACAGTGGGTGATGAGGTCTGGAATTTTGTTCAGAAGTCCTTCAGGAGTGGTGTTATGGATCCTTCACTTGCTGAGACCCTTATTGTTCTCATCCCCAAGGTTGATAATCCTCTTAGATTGAAAGAGTTTCGCCCTATTAGTCTATGTAACGTCCTGTACAAACTTGTTACCAAGGTCTTGGTTAACAGGCTAAGACCTTTCTTGAAGGATACCGTGGGGCCTATGCAAGGGGGGTTTATTCCTGGAAGAGGATGCCCAGATAATATTCTAGTGGCTCGGGAAATTATGCAATACATGCGCAAGACAAAAATCAAGAAAGGGGTTTTTAGCATTCAAAATAGACCTGGAGAAAGCATATGATAGAGTTGAATGGAGTTTCCTTCACCATACTTTAGTGAATTTTGGTTTTCCCAGCCAAACAATTGCCCTCATCATGTCTTGTGTTCGCTCTTCTTCCTTGGCTCTTCTTTGGAATAAGGGAAGACTAGAAAGCTTTGAGTCTGCTCGAGGGTTGAGACAAGGAGACCCAATGTCTCCATTCTTTTTTGTTCTGTGTATGGAGGTTTTGTCTGTTCTTATTTCACAAAAGGTAGAAATGAAGACTGGCTTCCCATCTGCATTGCCAGACATAAACCAAAAATATCCCACCTGATGTTTGCATATGACCTCCTTCTTTTCTGTAAGGCTCGTAGCTCCCAGGTGCGTTTGGTAATTGAAACGCTACAAGACTTCTGCTCAGCATCTGGTTTGAAGGTTAATACGTCCAAGTCCCATGCTATGTGCTCCAAGAATGTTACCTGTCATTGAAAGGAGCTCTTCACTAGGATATCCTCAGTTCATTTTACAAACGACCTCGGGTCCTACCTAGGTGTTCCGCTGAATCAGAATCGTGTCTCCAGAGCTTCCTTCAATAACATTTTGGAGAAGATCAAGAAGCGTCTGAGTTCTTGGAAGGGAAGATTCCTCACAAGAGCTGGGAGGACCTGGCTTGCTAAATCGATAATCTCTTCCATTCCTATATATCAAATGCAAGTTACGGCGTTACCTAAATCTGTGTGTGAAAAAATTGACAAGGCTTGCAGAAGGTTCATTTGGAAAGGGTCTAATGAAGGGAGATATATCAGTTTGGTGAATTTGGATACAATTACCACTCCTAAATGCTTTGGAGGTTTGGTGTTAGATGTGCTCTTTTATCTAACATGGCTCTGCTAGGAAAACTGGTGTGGGCTCTCTTGTCTAATGATAACAAACTCTGGGTGAATGTTATGAAATACAAATACTTGGGAGGATCCAACAACGTGTTAAATCATATGAACTTTGGCGGCTCCAACTCTTGGAAGAGCATTTTGAAAGCAGCTAACCTTCTCAAGGAAGGGTTTCAGTGGACAGTGGGTGGTGGCACCCTGTCTCACTGATACGATGATTGGCTCCCAAATTGTACCCTTGCTCATCGTATTCCATACGTGCACATCCACGATACTGACTTAACTGTGAATGATCTATGGAAAGATACCCAATGGTTTCTTAATCTTCTTCCACTACCACAAAATATGTTATTTACGACAATACTTTAGCGGCTGTTAAGGAGAACCGCCGCCGCTTCCTTTTTAATGAAACAATTCGCGGCGGTTTGTGTAACCGCCGCAGATGATGAAATTTTGTGAAGCGCGCAAGGTTATCTTTCTCCCGGGAGAGGTTTCGCGCTGCACTTAACTCCACACACACAAAATTTTCACTGCTCTCTCTCACACACCGAGCACTGTTGAAGCTTCCGCCGTTGAAGCTGTCGACGTCGCCATTCCCGTTCCAGAAGCCGATTTCGAGCAGCTTCTTCTCCGCGGCTACTCTCCGTCGGCGTCGTCATCCTTTACGCAGGTATGTATCTCCATCACTTCACAATGCCTCACTCTTCTTCTCTTCTCTTCCCTTCTCTCCATACAATTTCTTCTTTTTTATTTTTTATTTTTTATTTTTTGTTTTGTTTTTACTTCTCTTTGAGCTTCGCAACTGTAATGAAATTTTGGTGAATAGGTTTCTAGGGTTTTTGCTTTCCGTTGCCGCTGCCGTGAAAGCACCGCCACGGTTCCGTCCAATTCCGTTTTGGTAATAGGCATTTTTTGTTCTTGCATCCTTGCAATTTCATTATTATTATCTTCTCCAGTTTCATTTTAATGCTAGGGTTCACAATCCCAATCCCTAATCAGTTACAAGTTTAATGGGAATTGGGGGATTAACTATTTTTGTGGTGTGAAGATAAAAATAATTAATGTTTGGGGGATATGAGATGTAGGCTTAGGTTAGGAGTAAAGAAACTAGGTAATTTAGCATGGAACCTGAGAAAAGAGGGGATCTGGTGTGAATAAAAGGGGTACAGGAATGACTGATTACAAGGCAGGGGGTGGTTGCGAAGAGAAGAACTAGGAAATTGGGGTGTTGGTCCTGTTAGGTGAGGCATGTACGATGCCTGGTTCTGGGCAGCATTGCTTTCCTTTCTTATTTTTTTCTATAATTGCCTTGTGTTTGTGATTGTAAACTGAAGCAATGGTGTAGCCTTTGTGAAGCATGCACTCTTTTTTCCTCTTTGGTTAGGCTGTTAGTCAAGAGGTTTTTTATTGAGGCTGCTGATTTTGGCTGGTTGCTTGGGGGTTCTGCATAATCCTGGTTACCATATTGGGTACCGGTGTCAAATCTATCGAAAAAAAAAGATATGTTTCTATTTTAATTATAATACTCTTTTAATAACTTAATACTCTAAACCACTGATAAATTATCTGTTCTTTTAATAACTTAATACTCTAAACCAGTTAATAACTATATATGGTTCCAGGGAAGGTGGTTTTACTATATACTGCAGCGTGTTATTGCATCACCTATGTGTCATCATATAGTAGAAGGAAATAGATATGCTCAAAGTTGGCTTAAAGGATGCAAAATTATATTGTTAAAGAATAGCAACTCAAACTGAAGTTTTGTTGTTAAAGAAAGTCTAATTACTTTGGTCAATAAACCTTTTGGCACTATATATGTTCTCTAAATTTATCTTTTACCTTTATTTGTGAGATTACTGTTATTGTACATACTTGTGCACCTACTTTTATACTTTACTTTCTTAGTCTAACATGTTTAGAATTTTGTATTTTTCTTGGTATGGAAAAGTAGAGAATTGGTTCTCTATCTTAGACCTTTTCTCCATTTAGTGCATTTCATTGGATGAGACAACCATGTTTAAATTTAAAAAGAAAAAGGGAATCTTTGTTAGGATGATCTACACCACCATCAGTAGAGGAAAGTACCAGTCAAGTGTTTAAAGAGCCTTAAAATATTAGTATTAAGATATAGAGAATGATTTTTCATAGGGCCCATTATGATAGTTCTAATTATAGGTGTCAATGGTCAAATCTAAGTAGATACAGAATATTTTTAACTATTCAAGAATATAATTTTGCAAAAGTTTGAGATATACATTCAGTTAAAGTCATACATGATCTGTAAAAGATGATTTGTATAGTGTTGACTAATCATCATATGTGTGTGCGACTTTCAAAAAATATTATCACATTATTGTAACATGCTTGGATAAAAGCTTTATCACATAGACATAACATTCTAGCTTATTTCAGATCATATTCTTTTCATTCCATTATTCTTTGATCCAAAATAGTATAATGCTAGTTATAACCAATCTTAACATTTAACTGTTAACTTTTTTCATATGCATTTACTTTATGTGTGTATTTGTATGGAAATGGTAGGTCACAAAAATGATGATAGGCTATGGAAGGAAAATACAACAGAGAGTCATAAGTAATAACCTGTATAATGTATCATTAAGTCAAAATTATAGTATCCCCATTAAGTCATAACTTTATTTATATGTTGATCCAATAGTGCCTTGAAGAAAGCACATATATGTGGTCCTCCTTCATGGAAAAATACTCAATTTGCATTATAAATTTAGAAGCTATATGCATTTGTTATATTCATTCTGTAAATGCCCTTGTAATGAGAGGAAGATAGAGTATAGTATATTGCTCTATTTTGCATGTGATTCTAATTGCTTAGTTACTATTCTTTTCAGCACTGTTAAGGTGGGGGGGAGGGGTTAGTTTTTGGCAGCAGGGGTAGGTTGTTTTTCTTTGAAGGTTTGGAGGCTGGGCTACTGCTGCCTGTTCTTGTGCTGGTTTTTCTTTCTTTCTTTTTCCTTGTTCTTGGTCTGTTGTTGTTTCCTGTGATGTTTGGTGTTGTTACGCGTTGCTGATGGTTTGTTCTTGCTGGATTTTGTTGGTTATTTTCCTTGTGCCTCCTGGTTTTGGAGCTCATGGCAATTATCAAAAAGAAAAAAACTAAGGAATGCTGTTAATTTAAGTGATTTTATATTAGTTCTAGATGTTCACTTCTTGCATGTCATTCCTTATTCTAAATTATAAGTTCTAAGCAATATCATGTTTTCACATCCTTTTCTATCATCTCTATATATTTTACACCTTGATTCTTCTTTTGCCACTCATACTCCCTGCAACCACATGTGCGGTAGGTTGTTTTTTTCATTAGCCCACTAATAGAATTAGATCCGAAATAATAGGAATAGAGATGGGAATTAAAATACTTGGTTATTTTGGACATGAAATCTGTAACAAGATAATGATTATGATAAAGTCAAGGGGTCAATGATAGAGATTGCAGTTCTATTCTGCTGTTGCTGGCTATTTGCTCCTCACTTTGGCTGTTCTTGGTGATTTCTGCAGTTTTGTTCTGCAATTCTAAACTCTTATGATTTGTATATACTTGCAGATCTTTTGAAGTTCAAATTGGGGGGAAAATCAAGCTAGACTTTGGTGGAGGACTTCTACAACATAATTATTAGCTCAATAAGTAAGTATTTGTCAATTTCCTCATTAATATTCATTACAACGATTAATCATAAGTTAGATATTTACAATGCACTTGTAAATATATCTTGCTATATCTTGCTATAATTTCAATGATTTAAATTCTGCCATGGTTAGGCTTTATATATTATATAAAATACGTATTAAGCTTTGTCAACTGAAAGTTAAATTTTTGAATTGGTTTGAGTTAGATGAAAATGTTACAGATTGATTAAGATGTTGTTTATGGCTGAAAATGAGAGCTATATATATATGCCATAATGAGGTATTATGTATTAGTGTTGTCAACCTGCACACAAAAAAATAATAATAAAAATCAGAACCAAATAAAAATAAAATAAAGATAAAAAACTGAGTATAAACATCTTTTTTACATATATATATATATATACATGCCCAATATAACTCTCATCATATCATTGATCTCTCACTGTGAATCCATGCAACCATGTGGCCCGCTCTCATTCTTTTTCATACGGAAAATTAACAAATAATAACAATAAAACTTTAGGTAGAAATTTACAGACACAAAGATGAAAAAAAAAAACAGTATCACTAACAACGTTTAATAGGTGAAGAGAGGCATATAAAGAATCAACATATGAAAATGAAGAATTGAAAGACTTAATCATTCTTGTATTATAGAAGAAGTCATAGTATTTGTCACCCTTCACTGACTTTTTGCACTCCTCAGGCAAAAAATTAAAAAATTTTAGTACTACCTATAAATAACTAAAAAAATCTTATGTCTTTCCCTTTCATCCTACAATCCTAAACCATAAATAAATAAACAAAGGGACAAAAGAAAAGAGAAAGGAGGGCCTCATTTTTATACTTACTTTGAAAGTGATGTTTTTGAGTCATCATTACAGGGGTCTTAAAATATTGGAAAAGCCAACCAAGAAGAATATGCAACGATTGCCATGCAAATTCCACTAAATGCAAACATTTTTCTTTATTTGTGCTGTGAAACAAACAACCTTTACTCTATATTTTGTTTGCATGCTATTTATTGATGTGATGCATGTTAGTGATAACTGTTGATTTGTCTTTATTTTTGAGTTGTTAGTGTTTTACAAGTTCATAAATATTGTGTTTTATTTTAATCAGAATAAAGACTAGATATGGATAAGTCGTGGATCACTAAACCACGAAATTCTCCTGAGTATGAGGAAGGGGTTTCAAGATTTATTGATTTCGCCTTTACACATCGCTCGGTTAATGATAAAATAATATGTCCTTGTTCTTCATGTGCATTTAAAAAGTGGCAAACAAGGGACATGGTGTACGAACACCTAATATATAAACAATTTCCAAAGGGATATACATTTTGGTTTTATCACGGGGAGTATTCCACGGGTGAAACTAGCAATGTATCAAGTAGTAGTGTTTTACATGATGTTCAAGAATTCATGTTCGAGGAAGATCCAATTCGAAACATGATTAATGAAGCTTTTGGAGTTGATAGGAATCATGGGACTGAACAACCTTTTTCGACAAATGAAGAAGCTGTTGAGGTTGAGGATGAAGGGGTGATGCCAAATGCAAGTCAAGAAGGGTGTGAAGCTAAAGAGTTTTATGAATTAGTTAAGGAAGGAGAACTACCGTTATATGAAGGGTGTACAAGGTACTCAAAATTATCCTTCATGGTAAAATTGTATCATATCAAGTGTTTATGCAAGATGAGTGACAAGTCAATAACGATGATACTAGAATTACTTAGTGATGCGTTTGAGCATGCTAAGATTCCAAGTTCATTCTATGAGGCAAAGAAGACCATCACCAAGCTTGGTTTAAACTATACCAAAATACATGCATGTCCAAATAATTGCATGTTGTATTGGGAGGAGGATGAGAATAGGGAGACATGTAAAGTTTGTAACAAGTCTAGATGGAAATCAAGGTCAAAAGATGGTCAAGTTGAGGCATCCATTAATGATGCTAGCAAGAAGAAAAAGGTGGCTGCAAAAACTCTGCGTTACTTCCCTCTTAAACCAAGATTACAAAGATTATTTTTATCTTCAAAGACTGCAGAGGATATGAAGTGGCATGCTGTAGATCGTAACAAAGATGACTTGATGAGACATCCAAGAGACTCTGAAGCTTGGAAGAGGTTTGATTCGATGAACCCTTTGTTTGCATCCGATCCGCGAAATGTTCGTCTTGGATTAGCTACCGATGGATTCAATCCATTCGGAACTTTAAGCGCAAGTTATAGTATTTGGCCAGTCATTCTTGTTCCATACAACACCCCTCCATGGGTGTGTATGAAGTCGACATCATTCATTATTTCAATGATAATTCCAAGAAAAAAAAATGTCAGGGAATGACATGGATGTCTACTTGCAACCTCTCATCAAAGAGTTAAAGGAGTTATGGGATGAAGGTGTTAATGCATATGATGCTTCAACACGAGAAATGTTCAAGTTGCATGCAGCTCTCATGTGGACAATAAGCGACTTTCCTGGGTTAGGGACTCTTTCTGGGTGGAACACATACACGGGATTAGCTTGCCCGTCTTGCAATTTTGATGCTGTCCCATGTCGTCTCCCTCATAGTAAAAAATTTTGCTTTATGGGTCATCGTCGTTTTCTTGATCAAGGACACAGATTTAGGTTGAATAGAGTTCGATTTACAAAAGTCATTGGTGACATGGGACAGCATTGGTAATTGAATGTTTACAAAAATACTGAGCAATTTATATTTTTCCATCCTAAATCTGTTTTTTCACATATTTACAGGCCATATGTGACAAAAATGCTGAAAATCGCCAAAAGCAAACAATTCCTCATACTCTTGGGTCTAAGTCGATGGCTAGGAAGAAACATGAGCTGGTATGTGATATTTATTTTGAAATGATATTTACTGAATTGAAACACATAAGTGCTTTGGAAATTAAAGTCCTAATCATATGAAAACTTGTAGGAAGTTACAAACAAGAGAACCTACACCAGGAGTCAAATGTATCCAATTAGCCACAAAAAACAAGATGGATCTTATGTTAATGATGAGGCTAGAGAAAAAAGTGTAAGAATTGTCATTTATTTATTTATTTTTGTATGTTGTAAAATAATTTTTCAAATCTTAGTTGTGATGATTTGTTGACACTTTTTAATTTGTATGTGTAGGAGAAATTAGCAACCCTTGAGAGTGAAGGGGCTCCTTCACAACATTCTTCACAAGATGATGCCATTAGCAAATTATTTGGGAAGGAGCACTCCGGTCGTGTTCGAGGGATGGGTTTTGGAGTTTGCTCATCTCAAGTTTTCTACTCTAGCTCAGGTCGTTGTGGCGGGATAACCCATTCTTGTAGTCACAGTTCAGACTCCGCTAAAATTCAACAGATGGAAGTAGAGATGAAAGAGGGTAAGGCAGCTGTCTCAGTGTTGCAGGCCCAACTCAATTATTTCGTTACACACTATATGGGAGGTGTATTGCCACCAGATTTTCCTACAGTTGCAGATAATGTGGTAACTAATTCTAATTTGCTTCATTGTCATTATATTATTTATAGAAGTAGTAATATAGTTTTCAAGGTCTATGTTCTCTCCTTGACTCCTATTTCGTTCTTATATATGTCTTTCTAAGGTTTTACTATATTTTTTGCTCCATGGCTCAGAATTTTCTGTTTTAATATGTGTGAAACCATGACAGTGATGGAATAAGGATCCTTAATCCTCTGTTTTTATATATACATATGTATATGTATATATTTTTTGAAACAGAACTTCCAAATCTGTGTTTGATTCCACATTATATTGTAGCATCTGAATCATGGAATGATGGTTGCTTTTATCCAAAGAAAATAACAACTAACGAGTTACATGTAGGCTGTAGCCATGTATCCCCCACCAAAAAGAAAAAAGTGAAATTATGAGCTTTTGGATACCACTAGCATATTTATGTTCTTAGTATTTGAACAGACTACATATCAGTTCATGTAAATCAAGGGAATCCACACCTTGCCAAATATGCTAGGCTCATTACAATTTTGCCAAATACATACATCTTTACAAAATTTCAGTTTTAGAAGTCATAACAATTAAATAATCCTTCAAACATACACCATATATAAGGTGACACTTGAAACTTTCACTATTAGAAATTAAAAAAGCATTACTTGTAGTAGTAGCAGTACTACATGAGAATCTATCTATCTGCATTCTGTTTCGGTCATTTGGTCATAACAAAAATATGGAATAAGGATTATAACATATTTTTTGTATACTATTTCAGGTTGGAGACATGAAATCACCCGTACAAGCAAGACCATCATCCAATGCTAGTCATGAACCAGAGACTATCCAACACTTAGCTTTAACTTGTTACTTAGGATATGTTACTTAGGATATGTGACTATGTTTAGATTCCTACAACATTGTAAAGACTTGAATATTGTCTTTTGCTTCGTGTCCTGTTACTTAGCTATTTAAACTTTGGATATGTGATTTTGTTAAAACCTTGGATATTTTGTATTTTGCTTCTTGAATTTACAAGAATTTCAATGTCATTTTAATTCTTATTTTAATTTGCTACAAAAGAGAGAAAAATATATTTAAATTTTATCTTTGCTTTTTAACAGGTTTACAGTAATTTTTACAGATAAAATATGCAAAAATTTTAACCAAAATTACCTTTTGCGGCGGTTATAAACCGCTATATTACATTATTTTCAAAAAAAAAATAAACTGCGGCGGTTACGAATTTCAATGCCTACAAAGCATCCAGCGCTTATCTGTGGTTATTGGAGAGATATAGAACCTGGGATTCTCAAGAGTCTTGGAAATGGCTTTGGAAATTAAAGACCCATGAAAAGGTGAAACTGTTAATCTGGCTTGCCATGCATGACTCTCTTCCTACCAATGATTTCAGACACAGACGTAATCTTGGGACCAACCACTAGGTTCCCCCATTGTAGTTTGTATGACAAAACGATGCAACATGGTTTAAGCAAGCCTCCAAAGGAGAGCCAGGGCGTCTTTTTGTTGCATGCTGCTGGTGGTTCTGGAGGGCTAGGAACAAACTTATCTATGAAGATGATCGCATGAATCCAATGACTGTTGCCTATATGGCTAGGGGTTGGACTGCAGAGATTTTGCTTGATCTCTCCTCTAACTATATCACCTTCAATTGGTCTCGCCTTCCAACTGGTTTTGTCAAGCTTAACACAGATGGTAGTGTGATGGTCTCTGATGGTTGTTGTCGTGACACCCATAAATTTAATTATTTATAAAACCAAGTTCCCCTAATATAGATTAGTGGAAACCGGGGTCGTCTCTCACAAGGAATGGCTAAGAGAGCAATGCACAAGACTAGTTGTATGACGGTTGTCACAATTGGGGGGTTTTTGTATGCAAGAGAAATAAATTGGAATAAAATAAAGATAATACAAAATAGTGGTTTATGGGGGTGGAACATTCATTAGTGTTATCATTGGCTACCAAAGAATGCATGAGTTGATTAATTATGCCGGAGTTAGATCTAACTCCTTTGTTGTGATTCTAATGATTAATTGCCTAGAATGAGATTAATTAGTGAGATCTCACCTTTAGTTCCACTTTCAACAATTGTTAAAGCCAATAATATTAATCTAATTAAAGAGACTAATCAGCCAATTAATTACTCATTACCAAATCCTAATATGCCATGCATCAATTAATCAACTAACACATAAACATATGCCAATGAATTAGCCTAACTCAATCGAGTAAGCCAAGACACACAATTTAAGATCTCAAATCATATGCCAAGGTTTAATAATGAGAACTTATGCAAGATTAAGAACAAGGCCTCAATTTGCCCCAATGATGTTCACACCCTCATAAACCACCAAGAGACTTAGTTACTCATGGAGGAAATAAAAGGCAGAAAATAAATTGGAATAAAGAAAGTAATTAACTTGAACAATAAAGAGTAAAGTAAGAAATTAAATGCAAATTTGAAAGATGGAAAAACGAATAACTGAATTAATTAGAAAGAGTAACTTACAAAACTCAAAGGGCTAGACGAATAACGATGAGAATACAAATGAAAGAGCTAGAGCTAAACTAGGAAAAGGCGGGAATCCTAATGGAGAGAAAATAACTCTAACTAAAAAGCCTAGGGTTGAAAGTAAGAAACTAGGAAAAGAAAAGATGTAAAAGTGGTGGTGTTGAGAGATATGTTTTCTGATGCATTAGCCTCCTTTAAATAATGTGAGCACCTCCAAACCCTAGTCAATTTGGGCCCCCAATTCGTGCAGATAGGGTTTCTGCTGTGACAGAATTGCGGCGCGGCGCTGGGGCGCGTATAGCTCGCTAGGGCGCCAGCGCTGTGCACGTGATGAGTTTAAGTGGGCCTCGTGCGCTGGAGCGCGCTATGGGCGCTGGAGCGCTCGATGCTGGTTCTGAAATTCACTGCTCCGCTTCTTGCTCAGTTCCTGATGTCTACAGCTCCAATAATACCTGTGACCTGTACTAAAAATACAAAATATCCAAGATCAAGTGCAAAGGTCATCCTTGAATTGCAAAAACATCATAAAACTTGCTATTTTAGCCTTTATTTCTATTAAGCCCAATTAAATTCCAAATTATATTAAGTATAATAAAAGGCTAAAATAGAGCAAAGAATTGCATACAATCATCCAAATTAAGGGCATAAAATATTGACAAAAACCACGTTATCAAATATCCCCACACTTGAACAATTGCATGTCCTCATGCAAAAACAATGATTCCAAGCATCTCTCAAAGCAAAGCATTGGCTAACACATCTAACACCTAAGTCCTAAAAGAAAAATAAAATCTACAGATGATGGAAAGTTATTCAAAACAGCACACCTTAGTCAGAATTATGCAACACACACAAACATATTATCAGTTGGCATTAAGAGAAATTCATGAGTTAGGAGAATTAGTTCATGTTATGCAGAGTTGGTTGATTGGCCCTCACCAGTGTGTTTTTCTCTCAATCACTCAGTGTTTTGGCTAAGAACTCAATTGAATAATTCACACAAATATTCACATTCCATAAATTTGCTATACTCCTAACATTGCAATTCTACAAACATGGTGCATCAAGAGGTCTTTTCAGGGTTGTAACGGGGCTTGGGACCGGTGTGGCATATATGGGAAGTGGACTTATTTCCAAAAAACTAAGACTTCATGGTTTGATCGATCCTAGATGACTTCTATCACTACAGAAAAGATGGAGAGAATAGAAATACCCAAGATCAATAACCCATAAATTCTTAAAATTAACATTCCCAAGGTTCCCAAATAATTTCACATTAATTCCCAGGAACCCAACAACCTTTATTTGCAGAATTCACATTTTTTTTCTTGATTTTTTATGTATTTTTCGATTTTTTTTTAAATACCTCATCTCAATTCTTTTGGTAGTTGAAATGAGGTGGAAAAGAAAATAACAAAAGACCACTTATGTACAAAAGCTACCCTTACAGTTATATCCCCACATTTTGCAATTTATACCAGTGCTCAATTTAACCCAATTTCCCCACACTTAAGACCTTTGCCCAACAATCAAACCATGTCCTCCTAGTTTCTCAGAAGGGATTTTTCATTGTTTTTCTGTCTTTGGCTTGTAATGAGCTTAGTAACAAAAAAGGAATAAAGGCTCAAATTGGCTACAAACAATGGGAATTGTGTATGGGTTGACTATTTGGCTAAGTGGCTTTTAGATGTAAAAACAAAATTATGCCTTAATCACATGCAACATGTATAAAATGCAAAACAAGAATCAAGCAAATTCAGGAATAACAAATACAAGTGTGTGTGTGCTCACAGAAAAAAAAGTGATCAGTTGATGTATGTAATCACATTAAGGCTCAAATCTCACAGGTAATCCAACCAATCAAACAGAGATAACACTAACAATTCAAACTCATATTAGATAATTATGCCAACATTCTTGAGTTAAAATCATAGGGTAAAGCAATTTCAGACCAAAAGGTGCTATAAAGAAAACTACCCAATCATCTACCTAAAAACACATAAAAACAAAACAAAATAAAAGAAAAAGAAAGCCAATTTTTCTACACCCTCCCCACACTTAAATGAGACACTGTCCTCAGTGTCAATAAATTAGAGAATAAAGAAAAGGGTATAGAAAGGACCTATGGGGGACTTAATCGTCCAGGACCGCTGGGGCGAGCTGCGGGCTCTAGAGCGCCACGGTCATGTTCTCGCGGGCGCCAGAGCGCGTGAGGTGCGCTCGAGCGCGAATCTGCTGCAACTTTCATGACAGCTGTTGGACTGCGAATGATTGTCCAATTGGCTAATTGATTACTGAAAACAAATGTTAATAAATAAGAAACAATAACGAAGAAGCTATCTAAGTGCAGAAATTAAATTTCGGTTGGTTGTCTCCCACTTTGCTTTAACGTCCCTAAGTTGGACGGTTGACTGCTCATGTAGAATTTGGATCCTCAAGATGGATGATATCCATCTTATTCTCCTCTGTATGCTGCTGATTTCTATTGAAGATTTTTAATCTGTGTCCATTGACCTTGAACTTTGAGTTGGTTTTTGGACATCAGATTTCCACCGCTCCATGGGGAAATACTCTAGAAACAATGAAGGGTCCATCCCATCTGGATCTGAGTTTCCCAGCCATCAGTTTTAGCCTTGAATTGTAGATCAGTACTTCTTGTCCGTCCTTGAACTCCTTCTTGGAAATGTTACTGTCGTGGAATGCCTTTGACTTTTCTTTGTATAACCGAGAACTTTCATAGGCCTCCAGACGCAACTCTTCCAATTCTTGTAATTGGAGCTTTCTGTGTTCTCCTGCCAAGGTTAGATCCATGTTGCACTGCTTGATTGCCCAATAGGCTCTGTGTTCTAATTCCACTGGCAAGTGACATGCCTTTCCAAAGACAAGTCTGAAAGGGCTCATGCCTATTGGGGTCTTGAAGGCTGTTCTGTATGCCCACAGTGCATCATCTAGCCTTAGACTCCAATCCTTTCTGTTGGGGTTCACTACCTTCTCCAAGACTCTTTTTATCTCACGATTGGAGACTTCCGCTTGCCCGTTAGTTTGGGGGTGATAGGCAGTAGAAATCCTATGAACAACCCCATACTTACGGAGTAGGGCATCCATGCTCCTATTGCAGAAATGAGTCCCTCTGTCACTAATGATGGCCCTTGGTGTTCCAAACCTGCAGAAAATGTTGGACCTAACAAAAGCAACTACAACTACGGAATCATTAGTTCTTGTGGCAATTGCTTCCACCCATTTTGAGATATAATCCACAGCAAAAGGATGTAAACAAAGCCACGAGAGCTAGGAAGTGGTCCCATGAAATCAATTCCCCACACATCAAAGATTTCGCAAAATAGTAAAGGTTGTTGGGGCATTTCATTTTTCCATGAGTTATTTCCAGCTCTTTGGCATTGCTCACATGATTTACAGAAGTCATAAGAGTCTTTCTTAATGGAAGACCAGTAAAATCCACAGTCAAGGATTTTCCTAGCAGTGCGGTGAGGTCCAAAGTGACCTCCGCTAGGCCCAGAATGACAGAAAGTTAGGATTGATTGGAATTCCATGTTATCCACACAACGTCTAATTACTTGATCAGCCCCGAGTCTCCACAAATATGGTGCATCCCACAAGTAGTATTTGCAATCACTTTTGAATTTCTCTACTTGGGATTTCAAAAGTTTTGGTGGAATATCTCGGCCTGCCAAGTAATTGGCAATCGGTGCATACCATGGAATGGCATCAACCTTAAGCAAGTGCTCTTCAGGAAAAGAGTCATTAAGTGGAAGGGGATCCTTGGGAATGTGCTCAACTCTACTCAGATAGTCAGCAACCAAATTAAGAGCACCACTCCGATCCCGTATTTCTAAATCAAACTCTTATAAGAGTAGCATCCACCTAATTAACCTTGGCTTGACTTCAGGTTTCTTTAAAAGATATTTTAGAGCTGCATGATCTGAGTATACCACTACATTGGAGCCAAGCAAATATGATCGAAATTTATCTAATGCAAAAACAATCGCTAAAAGCTCTTTTTCAGTAGTGGTATAATTGGATTGTGCAGCATCCAAAGTACGAGAAGCATAATATAGGACATGAGAAACCTTACCCACCGATTGGGCTAAGACAGCGCCCAATGCATAGTTTGAAGCGTCACACATGAGCTCGAACGGCAGCGTCCAGTCCGGTGGTTGAATCACAGGTGCGGTGGTGAGGTACTCCTTCAATTCGTCAAATGCCTTCTTGCATGCATCATTGAACTGGAATTCTACTTCCTTCTGCAGAAGCTTGGTCATGGGTAGTGCAATTTTGCTGAAATCCTTGATGAATCTCCGATAAAATCCTGCATGACTGATATAGCATTTTTTGTATTGATTATTTCCCTCTTGTATGCATGTAATTTGACCACTTTTGAGATGAATGAGCTACTTTTGCATCATATTAGGCATTTGGTACTTGATTGGAACTTTGTGCATTTTCTCAGCATTTTGTGCTTTGTGACACTATTCTGTAATTTGCCTATAACTTGAGTTCTAGAAATTGGAATTTTGTGTTCTTTGTCTTGTTGGAAAGCTTAGACACAGGTCTACAAAGTTGATGCAGAACTCGAAAGCTGATTCAGACCATAAGGATTCCAAACTGAAGCTTCAAGTTGAGTCAATCTTGCTGCAGCATTCTGGACAGCAAGTGTTGCAGAAGCCATAGCTGGAGCTACAGATGTTGAAATCACCCCATTTCAGTTGCATTAGAAAGCTAAGGCACAAGGCTTCATTTCATCTTCATAGATCGAAAGCAATTTAAGCCTCTAACAAGCTCAAAAGTTGACTCAAAGTTGCTGCAGCGAATGTGACAGCAATCTGGAGCAGCAGTCAGTATTTTGCTTATATCTGGAGCTATACTTACTGGAATTGGATGATCTTGGTGGCTATGGAAAGCTGAGACATAGAGCTACAACTTTCCTTCAGGGATCGAGGAAAGAATCATCCATTATAGGCTTCATAAATTGGCTGCAATATTTCATGCAGAAGCTTAGTTTTGCTGAGTTGCCTTAAGTGTCATAATTTTGTGCATTGTCCATTGTACCCTTGCCTTATGTGTTGTAATTGTTTAGTGTATGGGCTTTTTAGACATTTCCACCTTCTTTTATGTCTATTTAAGTCCTACATCAGATTTGGAGGGAACACTTTACATTCATTTTTTACAATTCAAGTTTTTAGAATTAGAGATAGTTTACATTTTCTCTCTAGCTTTCTCTCATTTTCGTTTTTCTCTCATCTTCCATTTCTTCTTGCTGAGTTCTCCATGATCATGGAGAACTAAGCTCATAGGTAGCTTGAGGATGGAGGATTGTAAACGATATTGAGATTTGCAATGTGATTTTGAGGTATTTCTTTCATGATTCATTCAAGAATTTCAAATTCTCTCATCTCACCTCTTCTTGATTCATGATTCAAGGATTATGAAGATTTTCTAATTCTTGAATTATGAATCCAATTGATTGATAATTCTAAATATTTCTGAATTATTGATTAATATTTTAAGTTGAGAGAATACCTAGATCTAGAGATTTCTGATTTAGAAAATTGAATTATAGAGCTTCAATCTTGATTTTTTTTGTTTTTTTTCTTTCTCTCCTCTCTACTACCAAAAAAAACTCCACAAGTGCGGCGAAGAAATAGAAAATTAAATAAACAAACAAACTTTGTTTGCTGTTACTTTTGTCACATGAAGTTCTCTTTTGTAACATGAAGTACAACGACCTGCTGGCAACGCTTCGAGTTTGTTGAGGGAGCAATTAATAATTATCCTCCAATTACGTCTTTTCTATTACTAATTAACAAAACATGTTACTTTTTATTGTTTTATATTTGAGATTTGATGATCAAATGAGGTTAATATTATTGTGATATTTAGGGAGGTTGTTCAGATTTTATGGAGTGTTACTTTTGATTTAAAAAAAAAACAGAGAATATACACTCAAGTAAAACAAATAACAATACTAATTTTATTTAAAGATAATAAATCATAATAATAATAATAATAATATTTCTTTTATTCAAAAGCCTTTATTCAAAGATAATAAATTCTAATAACAATAAAATTCTTGAAAATAAATAAATAAGAAAGTTCTTAAATAAACTAATCAACAATTCCATTATTGATCAAATGACCAGTATTCCCATCAGAATCCGCAAAGAAATTAGATATATCAAGATAATTTGTATCCTTCATGACATTATTGTCTGAATCCATAAAATTTTCCCCTGCCTTATTATCTTTCATTGATGCTTGATAAAGGTCGACTAGATGTATTGGCGTAGGACAAGTACGTTCCCAATGACCTTTTGCACCACATCGGTAACATTTACTCTCTATAGTCTTGCGCTTTCCATTCTTTTTCTCTTCCATGTTTTCACGCTTCTAGTGTGACTTGTTTTTGGAAGAGACATGATGATAACCATGAAAAGGTTTTTTCTTTATATTTTGACGATGATTTTTGTTAAAACCACGATTTTTACCACTTCTGTGGTTATAGTTTATCACATTCGTTTCAGGGAATGGAGCTGTAACACCCTACTAGATAGCCCCTAGTGCTATAGTCATTTAGGGTCATTTCATAAGGGTTACCTCCTGTTATCATATCTATACTTGTTTTAAAATACTTGTACGCGGAAAATACATGGGAGAATTTTTCGAAAATCGTTTGCGGAATATAAACATAAGGGCATTGCGTATAATATAGCGATAATATATGACACATGACATAGTCTGAGTAATACCTCATAAAATAAAATAAAAACATAGTCTCCCCAAAACATACAATCAAGAAAGTAAATAATAGTAATAGGTGTCATCCCATGAGTCTAAAACTGAGACCCATGAGACTCCACGAATACAAACCATAACTGAAAAATAAATACTGGCTAACATATGTCCGGACTCAAAATAAATACAAATAAATGCTAACATGTGAAGTAAACATAATCCATAACGTATAGATGGGAACTGATAAGTCTAAAGATGAATAAATTGTAAAGAACTAAAGCTGTGCGGGCTCTTCATCCGCTCCTGTGTCATGTGGAATCTCATCATCTAAAATGGGGGGAAAACGAGGGGTGAGTACTGGGAAGTAACTCGGTAGGGGAGCCGCTCCGGGTTTATTAATAAAATAGGTGTAGTATGAGTGCATTCAGTTTCAGTTATAAGTTCTAAAATCATCTTTCCCGGAACGACCTTCCTAAGTGCCTCTTGTTCATTTTATATCATATGCATACGTAATATATATCATGATATAATCCTTGTGTGTGCTCTACGTGCCATTTAGTCATATAAGGGAACTTAGTCAAGCATTACTCTATGTCACAGTAACCTGTAAAACTTAGACTTAACTTCTAACTTTACTTTACTCTGTTATACACTTTTCTCTTTTGGCCTGCCCACCCTCTGAACCTTTTCCTCCACATCACCGACCCCTAGACATGAGCTCATCCTAAACTATATTGGGGAGAGGGGGTATTCACCTTCCTTCAGTGATAGAGTTGCATGTCGAGGTTGCCACACCTCCTTCAGCAACAACTACCACATGTCGAAGGTTACATGTGTTTTACTTTAATCTTGAACTTTATCCTTTTCACCTTCCCTCAGTAATGGAGTTGCATGTCTAGGTTTAACTCACCACCCTCAGCCACAACCATCACATGTCGAAGGCTACTTATAACACATACTCATTCACATAGTCATGCATAATCATAAAGCATAAGGTCATATAATTCACATAGACATCACATAGCATCATAACATTCATTAAACAACATATTTAAAGCATACAATGCATAATTAACTCATATATATTAGCTACATAAGTTGTAGAACGCATTAGGGTGCATAAAGGGTCAAAACAGTTCTTTTTCGCACAAACAGCACTGTTGTAATCGATTACATGGGTTGGTAATCGATTACTGTAGTCGATTACACAGACTGGTAATCGATTACTGTAATCGATTACGCAGCTCTGTAATCGATTAACAGAGAACATCGTTTTCTCGCGATTGGGATTTCGGGCATCATAATCGATTACGAAGTCGTGTAATCGATTACGAAGTCGTAAAATACGATTCTTGGGTTTCCAAAACACGTTTTTCAATAGCCATTGGCCAAGATATGAACCTAACATCGTCCCAATTGATAGAAAACGTTGTCATACCAATTCCAATCATAAAAATACGTTTAAATCACTTTCCAATTCGTAAAATCCCTTTCTTTTTCAAAACCAATTTCATAAATCAACCCTTTCATGAACCCTAATGGGAAAAACAACGAACAACATTGAAAACCTCAACAATTCATCAATATACATGAAATTCCATAACAACTATAATGCCTAACCCCTACCTCTTGAAGACAATTCCTTATTTTAAGACGGAATCCTAGTTTCACGAACGGCCCGACTCCAACGATGACCCTTTTCGAAGAAAAGCAACCGGTAGAAACGTCCGGCTTGGTGAGAGGATCAATAATATGTAATTACTTTTGGGATTGGGCGAGTATTTGTGGATTTTCTTGACGTGGAATGGCTATGGCTATGAGGGTTCTTGAGAGAGAAACAATGGAGGCTCTGGGATGGAGAGGGAGAGTGTTTCTGACCAAATGAGCTGGAAAAAATAGGGTTTATCTTTTTATATTCTGAGCTACTAGGGTTTAAGAGTCATCGTGGGGCCCACCCGTCACTTAAAAACATCTGAAAACTCATTCTGCGCGCTATGTAATCGATTACATCGGACTTGTAATCGATTACAGGCCTTCGAAAAAGCCCAAATCTGAAACTTGACTAGCTGTAATCGATTACCAAGGAGCTGTAATCGATTACTGGGCACGAAAAATGCCCAAAAACACTCCCAAAGCGTCCCAACTCACATACTAACATTCATATACCCGTAATGACTTAATGTAACATCAATGCACACATAAATACACATAAATACTCATAAAAACACATAGCATAGATACTTTAAACCAGGGGAAACATGTTCACTCAAACCCAATTAAGTTCCAATTAAAGTCCATTACCCTTAATTTCCTTTAATTAGGACCTAATAAAGATCGGGGTGTTACAGGAGCAGCGCCAACAAGGCGAGCATCATGATTTCTCATGAGTAGTTCATTATTTTGCTTAGCCACAAGAAGGCATGAAATCCTTTTTCTCGATATTGCTGCTACAGGAGCATGTTCGAGGCATGGAAAGTTGAGAATGTTTTTTCTAACATATCTCTATCAGTTATCTCATCTACACATAATTTCAGCAATGACGTTATTTTGAATACTGCAGAATTATATTCATCACTAATGGATTTAAAATCCTTTAACCGCAAATGCATCCAATCATAAAGAGACTTTGGAAGAATCACCGATTTTTGGTGATCATATTTTTCTTCAAGGCTATTCCAGAGATCTGCAGGATCTTCCAAAGTAAGGTATTCAGATTTTAAAGCCTCATGGAGATGACGACGAAGGAAAATTAATGCTTTAGCGCAATCCTTCTGGGATGCAGCATTTCCTTGGACAATGGTGTCTTCAAGACTCAATGATTTCAGATGGATTCTAGCATCGAGAGTCCAAGTCATGTAGTTCTTTCCCGAAACTTCAAGGGCAACAAATTCAAGATGAGAGAGATTTGACATAATTAAAAAAAATGTTACCTTAAGAGCTTTTCGTGCTGATAACGTGTTGTGAAACTAATAACAATAACAGAGAGAAAATAGAGAAGATAAAATAATATTATTGATAGTCTCAAAAGTGTGCTCTTCCATTAGGATTCATAGAGCTACTTATAGCCAAACTAAGGAAGAGATAAGATCAAATCAAATCTTAATAAGGAAGAGATAAGATCAAATCAAAATTTATCCAATCTTATCTAAATCTGTTAAAAATACAGATATTCACAATATTATCTCATAACAATTTTGAATGGATAGTGATGAGTGTCACTCGGGACATAGAACAATATAATAAATTAATTGTGTTGCTTTTAAAATATAATAATATATATGCAAAGTTCATTCAAATTGAAGAATTTGAATATAATATGCTTGTGGCAAGAACTAAGATGCAGAACATAGTTCTGCAGGTGCTATCTAATTTTGGTGGGGAAAATCAATTTGGCGGGTAATTTTCAGCTATTAGTAATTAATAGATTATAAGTGATAGTCCTACTTGCAAATATTTACATTTTACTTATAAGTTGGATAACTTATACATGTGTCACAAAATTGGTGAACAATGTAACATAAGTATTGTAACCATTCCTCTCTATGGCAATCACCTAATAAAAGAGGTATGTTATATTATTAAGTTATATCTCTATTTATATTATATCATTTTTATGTTAAAATGTTAAATTAGTGTAGACGTACAATTAACTCCAACTAACCTTTTAAAATTTTAGACAATTTAATCTTTCTATATTGTTGTTTATAAAACGTTTTTTTTGAAGTTAGAGTGCATTTACATGAAATTTATAAATAAAATTGAATTTTTGAACATTAGGATACAGGATGTGGAATGAACCAAAACATAATCTCGTTTTATACTAACTAGTATTTTTTACGTTTTTAAATTTTGTCTTTTTTTTGTGATGAAGAAAATAAAACACTTACATATAGAAATTAAAAAAATATATAGATACACTTTATCAAGGATAAAATAGATACAATAAGAATAGGATATCCCTAATATCAATAGATACATTTGAATTTGCTATCTATTAATAAAGTAAATTATATAGTGATTTTTATTTGTTTATTTATACCTCAAATGCAGCATTGATTTCCAAAAGGATTATAGGATGTGAGAGCCAGATAATGAATCCTAAGGTTCAATTCTTATCTCATATTTGTTGTTGCTCCAACAGCTCATTGTTGATCATTCTTGTTTAAAATCTTGTGAGCACCTGAAGGGTGCTCTTACTTGTATATTGGACTTCTTACAAAAGGGTACCCAAAGCTTAGCATATTTGGAAGCTTCCAAAAGGCTATAGAAGGTAAGAGAGGAACAACCATCATAGAAACATAGCAAGAAAGTTTGTTAGGAGGGTAATTAAGTGCTCACAAAGACAAAATCAGGAAAATAAAATAAAATAAAATACATTTAATGATGAGTAAAGTGAGTATAGCACTACACAATCTAAAAAATGTGATTATTTACTAAAATAAAATAATAAATAATATGACTTAATTTGTTTATTCATAAAAAAATTCATAATCATGCTACATCATTCTGGTAATAAAATTCATTTATTTAAAAAAAATTCATTTATTTTAAAACTTAGAACAACTACTACTTCAAGCAAGTCAGTTGCAACAATTTCTAATCTTTAAACTAATAAAATTTTCCAATAAATTGAACTAACAATCTAGTCAGCCAAGCTATGAGAAATCATCTACTATTTTATCATGCCTTAATAATTATATGAGGGTGGAAATGAAGTTTAAATTAAATAAAAAAATAGAACTTATATTTATAGAATATGCAGACCCTAGCACAAAAGTGATGAAAAGTGCCCAAAACAAAGGCCATGAAACTATAATCCACCCAAAAATTCTGTAAAATAGAATGAAACATATAAGTATGTTACTACCTTGTCAACAAAGCTCATCTTGGAAAAGAAAAAAATATAATTGGCAAAAGCAATGAATTATAAATCTATATGGTACCATAATTGAAAAAGATGCAACAATAATGACACCGATTTCAAAAGAATATTCATTGAAATCCAGTGGAAGATATGGTCCACAAAAACAAAGAAGAGAGCAAAAGAAACAAATTTACTCTATAAAAACAAATCACAAGAAATTGGGTTACAACAGGAACTGAAGGGTGAGTATAACCCCCTGCATGTGAATAAATTGCTACATAAGGTGGCCCATAAGGTGACACCATAGGCTGCAAGAAATAATAAGTTGACATATTACACGTCCTAATTTAAAACTTGATGTTATGAGAAAGTAAAACCGAATATCAAACAAAATAGATATGAATGAAATTCACCTAATTCAAAATGACAGTTCGATAGAATCAAGAATTCATTCATGCAAAGAGTATGTTGTAGAAAGACTATCATGGTTTCTTTCATTCCCTTATATCAATGATAATAAGACAATTTGTATACTTTATTATAGGAAGAACAATATATAATAAGGGTTAGTAAACATCATTGTATTTAATAAATGAGTAACTTCAAACCAATATAAATTGACTTGGTATGGTAAGGACATCATGTCAATTTAAAAGAAACAAAAGTTGCAGAAGAATATCAAGTTCTTCATTTACATGGTTAAGATTCCTAAGAGGACAATGTGTGAAGCACATCAGAATTATTTACTATACACACCTAAAAATCCAATGTCACTGCCACGCGATTGTGGACACAACTCTATAGCATAAATCAAATGATTTTTATGGGAAAATAATTCTCTTTAAAATAAATGCTAATGAAAATGAAACAACTTCAACAATAATTATCTCATCTATGTTCCTTATTCTTTTATTCATATGCTTTTGCCAAATAATAGCAAAACAATTGATTAAATGAATACCCTAATGTCAAAAGCAAACAAATTAAGTACATCAAATCTATAGTGATTGAAATAAAAAATCAATTAGCAACAATGTTTTCAAATGTAGTGTCACCTAAAATTTATTCTTGTTTCCAAAATGCAAAAGCATTGTTAGGATCAATACCAAACTTCTCCAGCCACTGCATCATGAAGTAAAAAAGAAATGAACACAACTAAAGGCTCAGATATAATGATAAACAGAACAATAAATCCTTTATGAGCTTAATCTCTTTTTTAAAATATGCACAATAATAAAAAGTAATACCAAAGAAATTATATTCACAACATCACCTTGTTGGAATCTATCTTTAAAGTTTCATTATTCAATCGTACACAATGATGGATGAAGATAAAAAGTAATGATCGGTTTAAAGCATACATGATTTACGAATGAATGAAGAGTTAAACATTGAAGAAAGTTTAGCCAGTGATAAAGTAAAATAAATGGTAATACCATAATATTCGGGCTAACTGCCACCAGTGTTTAGTCAGCATGATTGCAGCTGCTGTAAAAGTCTTTGAAACTACCACAACTGCAATTATTAAAAACATTAACATCAAGATGTGCAAAATAATTCTCCATATTTATTTATATAGGTATCTGTCTATATATATAATAATATACCCGTTGAATATGTATTGACATATGTTTTTAACTTTCTGAATGTAATTTGTATCTTGCCATGTTGTAGAATTTGGAAAGAATGCAAGAAAGAAAGAAAATGAAGTAAATTGCATGTATATTCACATGTAGCATATATAAAATTTCATGATGCATTCACAGCTCTTAGACTCTTAGTTGCTCTCTATTTAACTTAGGGTGTGTTTGCAAGTTTGGGTTTGGAGGGGAGGGGAAGGAGAGATTTTGAAGAGTGTAATTGTGTTTGAGAGTTATATTGGGAGGGAGGGGAGGTGTTTGAGAGAATTTTAAAATCCTCCAAAACCTTCCAAACTCCCCAATTTTTAGTTCCCCCAACTTGGAGGATTATCAAACTCCCAAACAAAAGGAAGATCTTGTCTCCAAGTCCCTTCCTCCCCCTTCCCCTTCCTAACTCACAAATAAAGCCTTAGTCTCTGCATCAATAGGCTTTTTGTTCTTTAGCTATTAGGTGTGTCAAACATCAATTTATAATTTGATAATTTACAATTATGAAATGGTGATGGATTTATTTTATTTTAAATTTTCAGAGATAAAAGAAAACTCGATAATTTTGATATATTACTCACTGCATCCTCATTTGGCACCTATGCATATTTCAAGTTCAGTTATATGCTTGGTAAAATTCTTAAAAATCTTTTATGGTAAAATTTTGAGGTTAGACGGCTGTGAAATCTATGATATCTCTAAAGATGTTGGGTGAATGTAGTAAAATATATGTTTCCATAAGCTTCAAGTTGCTTTCAAGTTTTAGGATTCACCTAATTCACAAAATTCTTTTACAAATTGTGATATAAGAAAACATCAATTTATCATGGAGGGGAAACAATCTAAAAATTGACTCCCATCATTGAGTGCCCAGGAAACTAACCTTCAACATCAAAACTAAACATGAAAAGGGAAGCATCTAATGGTAGTTTGGTTTTGAATTCTACATTTGCATAATTGATTATGAAGTAAAGTGTATATTTGCTAGTTAGAACCAAAAAATTCTGAAAGGAAGTAATGAATTTTGATTTCTCTCAGAATCAATTTTAAATGAGAGAGACACGTATTCAACATGTCCAAAAAAGAATAATATATATATATATATATATATATATATATATATATATGTATATCACCTTCCTAAGCACAACATTCAAAATCCAGCATTAGAATTCAAACAATGACCAAAGAGCCAAAATAGAACAATAAACAAAACAAATTCTTTAATACTAAATCAATTCTTAAATCCAAAAGAGAACATTACCTAATCAACCATCAACACAAAAAAAAGTGTATACACAACAATAGAAGGAAAACAGGCAGAGCAAACATCAAAACTTTTAAAAAAAAAAAATGCTGAAAATTTTATTACAGGAAAAAAAATTACTTATACCCAAAAAGGAGAAGGAGTGAGGGAGCTCCAATCCACCATCAACAACAGCAGTAGCAACACCATCATCCATCATTGTTGTTCACCTTCCACAATAATACCAACATCCAAAAACTATAAATCTATCTAAGGGGAAAATAAGGAACATGGGACATAGAAAGCAACTCAACAAAGATCGAACAACAAAATATCTTTGAATCATCATTTTACTAACTATTTTGACCTTTCCTTCAAATTAATTAAAGAGAAAATTATTTGTAAGACTTATTATCGTTGGTGCAGTAGAAGCTAAGGATATTAGGAGCAAATAATCACCTTGTGTCATCCAAAAAGCATAGTCACAGAACTATAAAGAAAAAATTCATTATATCATCTTGTTCCTTGAAGCATCACCGGTTTGAATCATAATCAAACCAAAAAAAAAAAATATAAAGAACAATCAATAGGTGAGAGATTACTCAACATCTTCATCAGCATCATCATCAGCCAACAGGTCCATCATCGTTGTCTTTCCTCAGGTCTCTACCGTGCTCGAACCACCACCGACCACCACGCGACATCGGCGAAGTTCTCTTTGGAGCAGCAGCAGCGCGAGGCAGCACCCACGACGGCCCGTATGACAGCAGGAAGAAGCACCACAATCCATTGACGGCTAGAAATGACCGTGAGAAGGAGAGGGAGAGGGAGAGATCGTGGAATGTTTTGGAAAGAGAAAGATGAGGTGTGTTGTTTGTTGAAATGAAATGGAGACAGATATCTGGGAAATGCTTTTTAGCTTCTCTGAGAAGCTTGGTTTGATTTCAAAATTAATAATAATATTTTAAGAATGGAGGATGAGTGATGATGAGTGATTGTGAATGGAGACTGATGATTGATAAATGACAGTGCGGCAGAGAGCATTAAATGATATTGAAAGAAGGAATTGTGTTTAAAATGTAATAATATATATGCAAACTTCATTCAAACTTTTTTGGATATAAAATGCTTGTCGCAAGAACCAAAATGCGGAAAACATAGCTTTAATTTGGTGGGAAAATCAATTTTCGCGGGAACGTTCTCGCTTTTAATATCTATAATAGATTATATTGAAAGTGATTAGGATAACAGAATGAATAGTAATAGTTCAGTTTATAGTTTTATGAAGATACTAAAACTAATTGTCTAGGTAGGGTTGATGTCACGAACTAAAATCTTGGTCTTTTTTTCCTTAATATCCAATGCAAAAATAAAAAAGAATTATTTTGGGTGTTTATTTATTTTTGGTTTCCCAATATATCCATCGGAGCGGTTCCGATGACTAATCCTCCGCCGATTTGTGCATGCACCTCAAGGGTGGAACGGTTGGTCAAGATCCTCTCTGTATACACACCGCCCCGGAATCGAACCCGGGACTAGATGCTTAAGCAACCCAAGTCACTACCACTTGTATTAGAATTCTTGGTTAATTATTTTGGGTATTTATTTTGGATGTTTATTATTAGGAAATTTCTACATATGAGAAAAAGTAATTTGTTAAAATTTGGTCAAAGAAAAACTAATTCATGCGTTGATCCATAAACTCTCGAGCTACATCCTAACATGACCAACCAGTTAATGTTTTTTGGACTAGTTTAATATAATTTCATGTAAATTTCTTTTTTATTTTTGGGGTCTGATGGTAAATTTGTTTTTGAATGGCTAGACATATTATTTGGTCCAAGCCCATATTACAGGTTTATCTATCCAACCAATGACCCATATACCCAATATTTTACAAAAATTAAAGACAAGACACCCAAATCTGCAAAATTTATCATCGGATAAAGTAGTCCTTTTAGAATAAAAAAAATCCAAAATACATCCTTCCCAAATTAAAACTTCGAACAAATTGGTCTTCTAATAAAAAAATTCGACAAATTAGTCCCTAAAGATTCTTGAAAATTGTCAAATTAGTCTCTACCAATTAATGATTTTGGACAAATTAGTCCTCCTATTATAGCGATCAATTTGACTATTTTCATAAATCTTGAGGGACTAATGTGTCTAATTTTTTCTTGGAGGACCAATTTGTCCGACATTTTAATTTAGAAGGGATGTATTTTGAATTTTTTATTCTGGAGGAACTACTTTGTCCTATGAAAAGTTTTGCAGGGATTAATTTGGGTGTTTTGTCAAAATTTTAAAGAAAGTAATCACGCGGGTCAGGAGTCAGGACTGTTACAACTTATAACTAGCACACTGCACTTAGCCCAGATCTGACTTGACCAAAATGTGGGATTTCTAGCTTAGTTCTCCATTTTTTTTTTGGGAAATGATACATAGAAGAGAAGCAGAGAAGCCTGAATCTTCAAAACCGAAACTGGTAAATAGTACGACCCTCCCCAAAAGAGTTCTCTAAGTTTAGGACCCCGACCTTGCAAGTAAAACATAAATATCTTTATGATACAAAAGAGAAGTATTGACCGTACAAAAAATAAAGAGAAATATTGTAAACTAATTTTAAGAGCTAATTAGACCGGTCATAATCAACAAAAGGCTCGAAATTACGGGTGTAGTAAGATTAATGTAAAGTAAAACATGAAAAAAAAATGAGGCTCTTAATTTTGTTTGTTTGTTTTTGAGCTATTTTAGCCTGATATCCCATTAAAAAAGTTAATTATTGAACAAGGAAAAAACAAATTATATACATAGGGTAGTGAGCTTCCTCATGGTATGATCTAACACACTTTGCATATTCACGAATACACTCTCTATCAATTACTTACGTTGGACATCAGAGTCCATTTTTAGTAACTCCTCTGATGTCTTGGAGCTTGGCCCTCACATCTAGAGATCGACGAACAATCGTCAGAAGTCGAAGCACCTTATGACAACCCATCACAATACAACCCACTCATTCTTAGTGAAAACAAAGATGGAGGGAGACCGAACTAGTTTGACACTTGAGGCCTCATATCCCACCGCTCAAGGTTCACAATTATTTTTGTTTAAACAATCTAAACCCATAATACACAAGTTTATGAATGACCCATTTATTGTAGGCCCAATTCAATGTTCTCTTGGGCTAAGTTTTGAATTTAAATAAATTACAAAGTTGTTATCTCCATTATGTAAGCTCTAGCGCCCTTCCAAGAAGTGTTAATGATTGGAAATCATTAAAGACTTGGTTTTGAATGATAACAAATTAATATAAAGAAAATATTTTGTTAGAATAATTTAATGGGTGTTGATATGTGCAGTGAAAAAGCTATTTGAGATAGCTAAAATACACAAGAAAGTTGGAACTACAAGCACTCAAAGCACATGGCTCTATAAGCGCAAGAAGAAAGAAGAACAAAGCCTCTCAAAAGGAAATCAAGGCATGAGAAAGCTATTGAGCAACCTGCGAAGAAGACATGAGAAAGCGCTCTGAGAAATGCACTCAGAATCTTCTTAGAAGGATTGCATGAATTGTCATTCATATGTGGAAGGCTAAAATTCAACACTAAGTAACCTCAAGTATCAAGACATATTCAAAGCTAAGAAGGCATCAGAAAGGGTGTCTCGAAAGCAACAAGGTGAAAGAGTGTTTCTGAGAAGGAAACAAAATTTACTCAGAAGGGTCTCAGAAGACCATGCAAATTTTGTTTCTTAGAAGGACCTTCTCTCAGAAGGATGTTCACTCAGAAGGGTTCCTCTCAGAAGGCTATGAATGATTGAGTTCTCAGAAGGCAACCTCATCCAGAAGATTGGAGAAAGCTGCAATATCAGAACACTTCAAGAATAGGTTTCTGGAAACTAAGAAGTTCAAGTTTCTGATAAAGAAACTGTTCATAAATCGAGAAGATATCAAGACCATGAAGACTTCTCGAAAGCATCCTCCAAGAAGCCAAGAAAGTCTTCTAAGAAGACTTGAAAGTTTCTGAGAAAGCCGAGCTCCAGAAAGCTGTCCTAGAAGATTAAATGGAAGCATCGGATTCTGATAAGAATCATTCAGAAAGCACTCAAGGAAATCAAGATCTATACTAAAGTACTTTCTGAGGAAGCATAAGAGACTTTCTGAGTAAGTATCAGAAGATACACCTTCCGGAGAAGGTTCAGAAAGCCAGCATCTGAGAAGCTCTCAGAAGCTGTGAGCTTATGAGAAAGCTGTCCAAGAAGTTCCTTCAAGAAGCTGAGAAAAATCTACATCTGAGGAATCACCCTCTGATCTAATCAAGGCATCTTGAATGAGAAGATACATCATTAAGGAAGGAAGAAATTCTTTCAGAAACTTCTCATTGGGTTAGTCAAGACACATCAAGAAGATGCATCAGCCTTCTCATGAAGTGCTGACTTGGTTATGAGAGAGCAGTTTTCTCAGAAGGCTGAATAGAATTTGTGAGAAGCACAAATTCTCAGAAAGCAGTCCTCTCAGAAAGCTCTCAGAAGGCAGTCCTCTCAGAAAGCTCTCAGAAGGCAGTACTCTCGGAAAGCTCTCAGAAAGCAGTCCTCTCAGAAAGCAGTCCTCTCAGAAAGCTCTCAGAAGGCAGTCCTCTCAGAAAGCTCTCAGAAGGCAGTACTCTCGGAAAGCTCTCAGAAAGCAGTCCTCTCAGAAAGCTCTCAGAAGGCAGTCCTCTCAGAAAGCTCTCAGAAGGCAGTACTCTCGGAAAGCTCTCAGAAGGCAGTACTCTCGGAAAGCTCTCAGAAAGCAGTCCTCTCAGAAAGCTCTCAGAAGGTAGTCTCTCAGAAGGACATATCAGAAAGTCTTGGGAACTGTGCACAACAGCCATAATCTGGAAAAGGCTATAAATAAGCTCCCAACAAGACACAAAGGGAGCTTGCACGTTGCTGCAATGCTGCCAAATTTCCTAGTGATGTTAGAACATTAATTCAACTTTATAACACATCACTAACAGCATCTACGGTCACTCTAAGGAATCAAATCAAATCTTTTCTACTCATATTCCTTGAGAAACCCGAGATTCTGTAGAAGAGAAATTTTCTCTCAAAAGAAAATTTCTAGAAATCTTCTATTCTTATTCTTTCATTAGATAACATCCTTGCTGTTGCAAGCTTTGAATAGGAGTTGTTTATGGATATCCTTTGTTCATTCAAAGTCCTTAAGCATTTGTTTGTAAGTGCTTTACGCACACACTTTTCAAACACAAATTTGTATTTATTTGTAAAAGTCTCACTCATGTGGAGCTGAGCAATTAGAGCCTGAAGAGGCTAGGAAAAGAATACTTGTAAAAGTCTCATGGTGAATGAGCAAGTAGCCTGAAGAGGCCAATCAAAGAATACTAGTCTTGCTCATGGTGTTGAGTTAAGCAAGAGAAGCCAGAAGTGGCTTGATGAAAGAATACTAATCTCTTACTCATAAGAGTGGAGTAAAAAGTCCTTAATTGTTTAAGGCAAGGAAGTCCTCGTAATGAGGCAAGGAAATCCACTTTGGGTTGTGAAGTGGTGGAAGTCCTTTACGTGTTAAAGGCAAGGTTGTCTGGGGAGGCACAATAAGAAGAATATCCTGAGGGAGCCTGGGAAGGCCTCGATAGGAAAAAATATCCATGCTTAGCCTGGAAAGGCTTGTGGAAAGAATATTCACTGCAAAGCCTGAAGAGGCTAGAAGAAAGAATACTTGAGAGAGCCTGAGAAGGCTTGATAATATCTGTAACTTTGAAGAAAGTTAGTGGAACTCAAACAATTGTTTGAGAACTGGATGTAGGCATCATTGGCCGAACCAGTATAAAATTGTGTTCACTTTCTATACTTCTCTCTGAACTTGATTGCTAGTTTAATTTCTAGTTGCTTAATCTTTATCTCAATTCACACTCTATATAAAGTATAAGATGCATGATATTAACTAGTTTTTTCTATCAGAAAATTACATCAGTGAGAAACACAACTTTTGAAGTGAAAACGTGCAAGAACATAATGAATTCTTAGAGCAGATTTTCTATAAACCAGTCATCGTAATTCTTCATATACGGATTCGTTAACCGTTGGATCGAGCTGAAAATTTGTGAGAATGTTAAGGACACATAGTTCTAACATTTGAACGGTTGGATCTTTGATTCGATGACTGGGGTGAGAGATATTAATAACGTAATGAACCAGTACAAATTATGCTCTCACCAGAAAGTAATATCATAAACTTCTATGAGGGTTCTGAGTCTCTATGACCATTTCTCTTTGAACTAGAATGTGTTTCTGAAGTTTATAGTATATTATTATGTGCGTAGATATTATCTAGAATAAGTTCCAAATTCTTCATATTAGATAACTTATCTAGAAAGTATCTCTATACATGGTTTCTAAGTGCTACAACTATGTTAATATCTCATGTATATATTGAATATATTATCATGTTAATATAGTTATTATTATACTGACTCTCTTTCATTATGACTTCAAGTATTTACACTTGATAGTTATAATCTACAAGTTTCAGAAATCACCAAGAAGGTTGATCTTCTCAGAAAGCAAAGTTTCTGAGAAACTTTACTTTCTCAGAAGGACTCTCCGCTGCGACTCAGAAGGATACCCTTCTGAGAAGTGTTTTTGAAAGAAAGAGTTTTAGAAGAGTATTTTGAAAATTTAAGCACGATTCAACCCCCCTTCTCGTGCTAACACACACCTTCACATTAAACTCCTACGACACCAATAATTTCCCATGAGAATAGCTCACCCATTTTTCTTTCCATGTTCTATTATAATAGGGTCTTGGGAGGCTCCCCTAAAGAGGTCATAATTACAAAGTTGATTTCCAATGTTGTCATGTTGGAGAATCTTCGCTTCCATAGTTGGGTCAAGCTCGAAACGCTTTGCTCCCTTATAGGTTTCCGTTGACTTCTTTCTACCGTTGGTTATAAAAACTTTCCTATCATAGCCAAGATTTTTGTCTCCATCCCTCATGTTTTCCCACATACCGTATTCTTTTTCATAAACATTCACCCCTAGGAACACATTGGACATCATATGTGTTTCTCCCAAAATCTTTAACAAAATCTCTGTGAATCACACCTTTACACCTTATGTTGATTAATTCTTGAATAATTTCCCATTGATAAGTATCTATCAGAACCCTCATAGAACTATACGATCTTCCATTCTATATTAATTGTCCACCATTATTGGTTCGCCTTAGAGTTTCCCAATGTTGAATTAGGTACCCATGCACCAACTGTGAACCAATAAAACCTACGATATTAATATAATCTATTGTAAGAATAAACACCACAACCATATGACTCGATTGTTAGCTCCAAGAACCCCTTTATGTTTGTCATTGAAAATTTTGAATTATAAAAATTCAAGGTGTCGGATAAGTTTTTTGGTTGTGATGACTAATGATTTCCTTGAGTATGTTAGAAAGTACCTCGTCTATAAGAAAAGTCAAAAGAATCACTTGGAAGCTAAAAATGTTTTGATGATAGCTAAACTTAAGTGAAAGATAAAAATTTTGGTTGATTAGACTAATGTGTGCTCAAGTAAATTTCAGCTTATACACAAAGTACTCAACAAGAAGTAAGTCAAGATATATAAAACAATTAAAAGTTCTATCGATTTAGAAGACATGAAAGAATCATATTTGGTCATGCACTAAAACAAGATGGATTATAAGCACATAAGATACATCAAGGACAACTTGAAGTATCTCAGAAACCAAACCCAAGAATTCATAAGAAGAGAAAATTGGAAACCTCTCAGAAGAACCTGAGAAACTTCCAAGGAAAATGGTTCTCAGAAAGTAACCTTTCTCACAAAGTGTTCATTCTCAAAAACCACCTCTTCTCATAAGGTCTCAGAAAGTGACCTCATATTTAAGCATGTCTCAGATCAATTTCTCAGAGGCTAATTTTCCAAGGATTCAAAAGATAAGGAGATAATTTTTAGGACATGTGCATTGTACACTCTCTTAAAACGCTCCTTATTTCATGCTGAGAATATAGAAGTCGTTCTGAGAAGCTGAGTCACCAAGGAGCCACATCAACAAGGAGAAAATCCTAGTTACTAGTGATTTTACAACACCGCCTATAAATACAAGATGAAGACAGAAGAACTAACAACGAATGATCTTGTGAAAATCTGTGCAAATACTCTGTCAAAATTCATCTTAATTTGTATCTTAGATTTATTATTAGAGAACTTCCTTAGAAACTAAGACAGTTTCTTAAAATCTTCTAGAGTTGTAATTGTTCATTATTGTTGTTATAAGTAATCTTCTAGAAGTCTATCAAGAGTATCTGTTTGTTGTGTCTAAGTGCTTGATAGTTTAATTTACAAACACATTCATTGTAAAGGATCAAGTTGTAACACCCCGCTACTGAGGGGTGTCCGTGCGAAGGGCTTTATCCCAACGAACACGCTACTAGGGCATAACATAAGGGCTAAACAACGTGCATAAACTATTAAATAAACTGAATAACCAAAAATAACTGAAATAATTGTTTAACTGATAATCATATATAACTGTATCAATCTGAAACTTACATACTAGTTCAGTATACTGAAACATAACTTAACTAATAAAGGAATCCTGCCTCTAAAGTCTGGAGCAAGACTATACATGATTGATTTGACTGTGAAATATAAACTAAACATAAACTAAACATAGACTGCTAAGACTCCACGGAAAATGCGGAGCTCACCAAGGAAACCAACTGCAACCGACCTCTACTGGATCAACGGTCCCTCGTTTGCCTCTTGATCGAACTCTGAAACAAAGAGCGGGGAGTGAGTCGTAAGCTCAGTGATGGGGTATCATGCATGTCATGAAACACATACTGTCATGTTATCAATCACGTATACTTGTCCTATCTACGTAGCTTCACTTATCTGACGACAGACGTGTACTGCTGAGATATCCGCGCTCGAGCCCCCATATTGAACTGATAACTGATAAATGACGGAACACGAGCCGCCCTGTTGTAACTGATAACTGAGACTCGCTACCACTAGGGTGCGGCCATATGACGGAACACGAGTCGCCCTGTGATCTGGACCTCTACAACCACGCAGGTGAGGCCAGTCATACTGTATCTGTATCTGGGGTGGGACTCGAGGCGCTTCGTGGCAGTATGTCACGGCTAAACTCGATCGGGAGCTGCATCCGGGCTATAGCGTTGATATACATACTACGACGGTTCGCAGACTACGTAAACAATCATCACACAATTCTACAACCATTCTACTCATACACTACATGTTATCATTCTGATCATAAATCATAGGGTTCTAACATACATGTTCCATATCATGGCATAACATAGCATAAATCATTCAGCCTATAGGCATAATCATAACGCATATAATAAATATAATCATAACGCATAACATCATAATGCTGTAACGTAAATGCAAAAGGGATCTAGGAGTCATCCACTCATTCCTGTCATGTTATCTATTAGGGAACTTATCTTTCTGAGCATTATCCTTCATTAAAACCTGTTATCCTCTAGGGCACGTTTCTACTACGGTATGTTATCTTACTAAGGTATGTTATCTGTCTAAGGTATATTATCTGTCTAAGACGTGTCATCTTACTAGGGCTTACTATTTTACTAGGTCACGTTATTCTACTAAGTTATGATATCTTAATGAGTTATGTTATCTTATTATGTTATATTATCCTAATAGATTATGATGTGTTTACTAGGTTACATTATCTTATTAGGTTGTATTAATTACTAGGTTATATTAACTCACTAGGTTATATTATCTTACTAGGTCGCATTAATTACTAGATTATATTATCTTACTAAATCAGGTTATCTTACTATATTATGTTATGTTACTATGTTATATTATCTTACTACGTTATGTTATCTTACTATGTCATATTACCCTACTGGATTATGCATGTGATCTATCTAAGCAGGTTATCTTCCTAATCATATCATTTACCTAAGCACGTTATAGACCTATCATATTATCTACCTAAGCATATTATCTACCTATCATATATTGTGATACCCCGTATCGTAGTGTCCCTTAGGAAGGACTTTTCTCAAGACGCGTCAGAAACACGTCAGCAAGTTGCTGTCTAAGGGGCCTCGCTAGCGAGCAGTCAGCTCCCGCTAGCGAGTAGTTGATCGCCAGCGACCGCAGTCAAGTCACTAGCGATGGGATCAAGTCCCACATCGTTTAGAATGGACGCCAAGACGTTGCTGACAGAAGGTACTAGCTAGTGAGCAGCCATTGCCCGCTAGCGAAGAGCTAGTCGCTAGCGACCATATGCTAGTCGCTAGCGACCGGACCGAAGTCCCACATTGGTTGCTGCTGGTTCAGCCTTTCCCCCCTCACCCTATATATATGAGAGGTTATGTTACCTCACATCTCACATCTCACACTCAGCCTTTTTCAAAGCAGTGCTTTGGGGCATCCTTTGTTGTCGAGGATAGTGTGAGTTTTACGTTTTGGGGATACTCTGCAAAAGCAAGTTCCCGACGGTGAGTGAAAAGACATTTTTGCCCCTATCAGCGTACTGGTCGCTAGCGAGCTGTGAGAGCTCGCTGGCAAGTGTGCCATCGCTAGCGAGAATGTATTTCTCGCTAGCGAATGTTCAATGCGTAGCCTAGTTCAAGTTTTGGTTTTCTTTTGTGCGGTCCTGATGAGTCTTTTGCACGTCAGGTGCAAACGCGGTGCCGATAGCTGGAGCCAGAGCTAGCGGTGCCTTCCAGTCTTAGGACTTTCCAGGTGAGTGGAGGTTTTAGGGTGGATGTGCCGTGGCTGCCACATAGTAGCATTTGTATGTTTATACGTTTATGTTTATATTTGTATTTATGTTATGTTTATATTTATGTTTATGATTATGTTTATGTTTAT
Source organism: Aeschynomene evenia (assembly GCA_013621005.1). Lineage (NCBI taxonomy): Eukaryota > Viridiplantae > Streptophyta > Magnoliopsida > Fabales > Fabaceae > Aeschynomene > Aeschynomene evenia. The sequence goes on from CM024271.1 coordinate 8,025,513, forward strand.
ATGCTTAGGGAAATAATATGATAGGTAGATAACATGCTTAGGTAGATAATATGATAGTTAGATAACATGCTTAGGTAATTAATATGATAGGTAGATAACATGCTTAGGTAAATAATATGGTAGTTAGATAACATGCTTAGGTAATATGATAGGTAGATAATATGCTTAGGTAGATAATATGATAGGTCTATAACGTGCTTAGGTAAATGATATGATTAGGAAGATAACCTGCTTAGATAGATCACATGCATAATCCAGTAGGGTAATATGACATAGTAAGATAACATAACGTAGTAAGATAATATAACATAGTAACATAACATAATATAGTAAGATAACCTGATTTAGTAAGATAATATAATCTAGTAATTAATGCGACCTAGTAAGATAATATAACTTAGTGAGTTAATATAACCTAGTAATTAATACAACCTAATGAGATAATGTAACCTAGTAAACACATCATAATCTATTAGGATAATATAACATAATAAGATAACATAACTCATCAAGATATCATAACTTAGTAGAATAACGTGACCTAGTAAAATAGTAAGCCCCAGTAAGATGACACGTCTTAGACAGATAATATACCTTAGACAGATAACATACCTTAGTAAGATAACATACCGTAGTAGAAACGTGCCCTAGAGGATAACATGCTTTAATGAAGGATAATGCTCAGAAAGATAAGTTCCCCTAATAGATAACATGACAGGAATGAGTGGATGACTCCTAGATCCCTTTTGCATTTACGTTACAGCGTTATGATGTTATGCGTTATGACTATATTCATTATATGCGTTATGATTATGCCTATAGGTTGAATGATTTATGCTATGTTATGCCATGATATGGAACATGACAACATGTATATTAGAACCCTATGATTTATGATCAGAATGATAACATGTAGTGTATGAGTAGAATGATTGTACAATTGTGTGATGACTGTTTACGTAGTCTGCGAACCGTCGTAGTATGTATATCAACGCTATAGCGCGGATGCAGCTCCCGGTCGAGTTTAGCCGTGACATACTGCCACGAAGCGCCTCGAGCCCCACCCCAGATACAGATACAGTATGACTGGCCTCACCTGCGTGGTTGTAGAGGTCCAGATCACAGGGCAACTCGTGTTCCGTCATATGGCCGCACCCTAGTGGTATCGAGTCTCAGTTATCAGTTACAGCAGGGCGGCTCGTGTTCCGTCATATGGCCGCACCCTAGTGGTAGCGAGTCTCAGTTATCAGTTACAGCAGGGCGGCTCGTGTTCCGTCATTTATCAGTTATCAGTTTAGTATGGGGACTCGAGCGCGGATATCTCCGGGGGTACACGTCTGTCGTCAGAGAAGTGCAGCTACGTAGATAGGACAAGTATATGTGATTGATAACATGACAGTATGTGTTGCATGACATGCATGATACCCCATCACTGAGCTTGCGACTCACTCTCCGCTCTTTGTTTCAGAGTTCGATCAAGAGGCAAACGAGGGACCGTTGATCTAGTAGAGGTCGGTTGCAGTTGGTTTCCTTGGTGAGCTCCGCATTTCCGTGGAGTCTTAGCAGTCTATGTTTAGTTTATGTTTAGTTTATATTTCACAGACAAATCAATCATGTATAGTCTTGCTCCAGACTTTAGAGGCAGAATTCCTTTATTAGTTAAGTTATGTTTCAGTATACTGAACTAGTATGTAAGTTTCAGATTGATACAGTTATATATGATTATCAGTTAAACAGTTATTTCAGTTATTTTCGGTTATTCAGTTTATTTAATAGTTTATGCACGTTGTTTAGCCCTTATGTTATGCCCTAGTAGCGTGTTCGTTGGGATAAAGCCCTTCGCACGGACACCCCTCAGTAGCGGGGTGTTACACAAGTCCTTCGTGTTGAAGGCAAGGAAGTCCTCAAATTGTGATGCAGAAGTCCTTCGTGTTAAAGGCAGTAGAAGTACTTTGGTGTTTGAGGCAAACAGTCCTTATGAAGAGTCTAAGGCATAGAATTCCCCCTTTGGATAAAGGCGACAAAAATCATTCTCTAGTTTGAGAAGATGATACATGTCTGAGAAGGCACTTAAAGAAGAATATCTAACACTCAACTTGGGTTGAGGACTGGAGGAGGCACGACTTGGCCGAACCAATATAAAAATCTTAATTTGTGATCTTCTCTTCCTTGATCTGTTTACTTTTAACAATTGTTACTCATATACGCTTTTATTTTAATTAACTTGATCTAAGTAAATACTGAAGTTCTAAAAATTCTTAGAAGACTTCTGAGCCTAAGTCTCTGAAAATATTCTTTTAGTTTCACAAAAACCTTGTTTCAGAAATTGCCTTTCACTGCCTTTTAAGTAAGACAAGCTTCAAAGCTTGATCAATTTTTTAGTTTCAAATTCAAAGAAAGTGATTTGAAAGCATGATTCAACCCTGCTTCTCGTGCTACTAAACACCTTCAAGGTGGACCTCTATGAGAAGCTCTAGGGTGGACCTCTAAGATGGATCTCTAAGATGGACATCTAGGTGGAATCTATAGGTGGAACCCTTAGCTGGAAGCTCTAAGTGGACCTCCAAGGTGAACCTCACAACATTATGGGTGGCACATACAAGACCTCAAGAGACACCTTAAATGTAAGCTTCAAAGCCAAGTCTTAAACTTCAAAGCTACATCAAGGTACCAAGCTCAAGCTTTAACAAGGTTCAAAGCTCAAGCCTCACAACCTCATGAAGAAAGTGGTGCCAACATCAAGTGTGTGAACCTCAAGGTAGACATCAAGACTAGATATCAATGTAGACATCAAGACTAGACCTCAAGGTGAACCTCAAGGTAGACATCAAGACTAGCCCTCAAGGTATACCTAAAGACTAGACCTCAAGAAGATTAAGAGCTCAAGGTCAAGACCTTAACATGTCACAATCACATCGCTTGGAACATAGCTAGCTCAAGCTAAGCATAACAATGTCAACACCTCATAGCTTGATAAATGATGAACAAGCTATACACTAGTTGTAGCTGAAGATACTTGTGAAGTGAGAAGGGGGTTGAATCACGTTTACATAAAACCTATTACCTGAAACTTACAAGTTTGATTAAGCTATAAGCTTTTCTTATTAAAAGAGTGCAGCGGATTAGTATACCGTGCAAGCTTATGATTCAAGTTGCTTAACCTTAGGTGTAAGGCTTGCTTATGTTATGAAAGCTTTAAGCTAGTTGTTTAGGTTAAGAAAGCTAGCCTTTGAGCTTTGGCTCTAAGTGGCTAAGTTAAGTTACTTTAAACAAGTTAAGTGAACGTGTGTGCTATGTAGTATAAGAATTAACCAAGTAAAAGAGTAAGGTAGAGAGAGAGCACACACTATGTTTTTATATTGGTTGCTGTAAGCTCCAGAACCCTTCTGAGAGAATTAGGCATAATTCTCTTAGAGTTATGAAAGTTTTAATGATAACTAGGTAAGCCATAAGTATAAAAATTTTACTTAAGGTTTTGCTAATATGTGCGCTAAGTGTCTCAGAAAGCTTTAAATTATTGCAATACCATGAGCAAAGACCAAGACAAAAACATCAAGTAACCTCGAGATCAATTGATAAAATCATAGTGCCAAAGATATCAGAAAGGATGTCTCAGAAGCGCAGAAGGTGAAAACATGTTTCTGAGGAAAGAACACTGTCGCCTCAGAAGGGTCTCAGAAGACCTTGCGACTAGTAGTTCTCAGAAGGGTCTTCCCTCATAAGGTTCGCCTCAGAAGTCCGTACAACTCTCAGAAAGTTGGACTCAGAAGCAACCAAGTGTCTGGACTCAAGGGATCGCAAGCAGTCTCAGAAAGCTCGCTACAACTAGCCAGGGAAGTGGGAAACGCGCACTGTGCAGTTCTGAAAAGTTCCTCATTTCGCGCTGACTGTAGCAGGGAGCCGTTCTGAAAAGGACACAACCACATAAGCAAAGTAAAAGCTTCTAATTTCGCGGCTCTTTGATGCCTATATATATGAGTTCAATTCCAGAGCAATGTGACGAAACTCTTGCACAAAAATTCTTGATTAAACGTGCCAAAACTCTGTTGAATTGAAAATCATTTTGCGAAAACTTAGAACTTTCTCAGAAAGACAATTTTTACGAAATTGTTCTTCTAACTTTGCAAAATCTTCTAGTTCTGAATTGGTGAAAATTCTTACATTAGTAAGTGAAATCTAGAAGTCTACTAAGGGTCAAATTAAGTTTGTAACTTAATCTTAGTAGTTGGTTTTCGAAGCAAAAACAACTTTCTGAAAAACGCTAAGTCCTTCGTTGTTTGAAGGCAGTTTTAAGTCCTCTGGTGTTTGAGGCAAAGTTCAAAGTCCTTAATTTTTTAAGGCAAGGAAGTCCTCTGTTGTGAGGCAAGGAAGTCCTTTAATTGTTTAAGGCAAAGAAGTCCTCTAGTGTTGGAGGCAAGGAAGTCCTCTAATGTGAGGCAAGGAAATCCACTTCGGGTTGTGAAGTGGTGGAAGTCCTTTACTTGGTAAAGGCAGTGTTGTCTGGGAAGGCACATTAAGAAGAATATCTAAGAACTCTCAACTGAAGGTTGAGGACTGGAGTAGGTTGGTTATAACCGAACCAGTATAAAATTCTTTGTGTTAAGCTTTTCTCCCTTGCTCTTTAATTGCATAACTCTGTGAGAAAAACTCTACCACGATTCTAATTAAGAGGTCTCGTGAAAACCTTATTGATTAAAATCAGAAAGCTTTTAAGAAACTCTAACTTTAAGTCATTTTCTTAAAATTCCTCAGAAAGGAACTTTCTTAGAAAGACTAAGTTCTCAGAAACTTAATCTTCTCAGAAAGCAATTTCCGCTGCAAACTCTTAAATCTACCTTCTGAGTAAAAACAGCTTTCTAAGTAAAAGTTTTAAGAAGTAATTTTTTAAAACTTGCACGATTCAACCCTCCCTTCTCGTGCACACATACACTTTCAATTGGTATCAGAGCTCGGTCCTTAAGGGGTTGAGCACTTAGCAGTGTCAAGGAAAAAGATCCACGAAGGGAAATATGAATTCACCAGCTGCATTCATATCAGATGGGGCTTCAATAAACAGACCTCCGATGTTTCTCGGAGACAGCTTCGACTACTGGCGTGACAGGATGACGCTATTCATCAAGCACACCAGTCTGGACTTATGGGATAGGATCGAGAATGGAGACTATCAGCCTCTGCAGACAATTACAGAGGATGCTGTAGTTGCAACAGACGCTGAGCCAGGAGTGGCACCTCCAGCACTCAGAACCTATACAAGACGAGTCCCTAAGGACGAATGGACTCAAGAGATGAAGGAGAAGATACAACTCAACTTCAAGGCTAAATACATTCTTCTCTGCGCCTTGCCCAAGGTAGAATACGACAAGATTGTGTCGTGTGACACCGCTCAAGAAATTTGGGAGAGACTACACATGCTGCATGAAGGAAATGATGAAGTCAAGGAAACCAAGGTATCAATGCTCGTACATAAGTACGAGTCCTTCTGCATGCAACCTGAGGAAACCATTGACAACATGTCAATAAGGTTTCTCCACATCATAAATCAGCTAAAGGTCTTGGGAAAGACCTACTCCAACGCTGAGATGGTGAGGAAAATTCTCAGAAGCCTCTCTGCCAAGTGGCGCCCAAAGGTGACAGCGATCCAAGAAGCAAATGATCTAAATCAGCTAGGTTTAGATGTATTGTTTGGCTCACTCAGAACTCATGAGATTGAACTTGAAGGACTGCTTGGAGGACCATCTTCATCCTCAAGACCTCAGAAAGCTCTGGCTCTGAAAAGTCAGATCAAAAAGACTTCAAAAGCCCTAAAGGCTGAAGAAATATCTGAGTCTGAAAATGATCAAAACTCAGATTCCGATGAAGATGACATCTCTCTTCTAGTAAGGAAAATGAAGAAAGCTTGGAAGAGAAGACAAAGCAAAGACAAAGAGATCACCCCTAGAAAAGGAAAGTCAAAGCCTTCTGATGCCACATGTTTCGGCTGTGGAGAAAAGGGCCACTTCAGAACGGAGTGCCCTCAGAACAAGGGAAAGAAGAAGTTCATTCCCAAGAAGAAGAAGAAGGCAATGGCTGCTACATGGAGTGACTCAAAAGAGGAAGGCTCTGAGTCAGCAAGTGAAGAGGAAGCTAATGTCTGCTTCATGGTCGGTACTGACTATATTCTGGAAACAGAATCTGAGTCAGAAGAGGTACCAAACTCTCCTCCTCTCTCATACTCATACAATGAGATCTCAGAACTCTATGAAGAGCTTCTGAGAGACTCAAACGAATTAGCTAACAATTTCAGCAAACTAAGAAAGTCTTTCAAACACTTAGAAGCTGAAAATGCTAGACTAATTTAAGAAGTAGAGAACCTAAGGCTTTAAAGAGATGACTTTAAAAATAGATATCTTGAAGGTCACAACCTCTATCAAGCTTTAGAAACAATGTCTTCTGTAACTGTTGAAAAAGCCGAACTGGCTTTGATAGAATTACAAAAGACAAATGAGCTTCTCACTTCTGACTTAGTTAAGATGGTCAAGGGTAAAAAAATGATGACACTCTTGCTTGGTGGTCAAAGACCTTACAAGGATAAGAGTGGACTTGGTTATGAAGAAATCTTCGAACCAAATGATATTGATCCATCTTTAACTAAATCACCTCGCACGTGCATCGCATGTTTTAAAAATGGCCATGGTTCTGAAAAATGTCCTATGTTGGAAAAAGGAAAAATCTCTAAGCCTCAGAAGGCTCAAAAGAAAACTCAGAAAGCAAAGCCTTCTAAGAAGACTAAACCCTCTCAGAAGGGTAAAACTTCTCAGAAAGCGAGTGCTTCTGAAAAGGGCAAACAAAAGGTCTCTGACTTTCAAAACCATGACCCTTCTAAGAAAAGAAGGCAAAAGTCCAAGAAAGCTAACAAGCAAGGACCCAACAAAGAATGGGTACCTAAATCTGTTAACTTTGTGACTGCGGGTACATCATCAAGCGCTGCTCCACCACCACGATGAGCAGTGGTACCTTGACAGTGGCTGCTCGAGGCACATGACTGGAAGCAAGCACTGGTTCAGAAGCCTCAAGCCCAAAAAGGGCGGAACAATGCGATTCAGTGATGGTGCTAAGGGAAGAGTCACTGCAATCGGAGATGTTGGTAAGGATTCCTCTCACCAAATCTCAGATGTACTTTTGGTCGATGGCTTAACTCACAATCTATTAAGCATTAGTCAATTTTGTGACAAAGGCTTAAAGGTTGAGTTTTATGCCAAGTATTGTCATGTGATTAATCTCACAAATGACAAGATCGTTCTGGAAGGAAAACGTGTTGGTAACATCTACGTTATCCATCTGGATGATCTAAAGGATCAAAACGTGGAGTGCCTTGTCTCTATCCAAGAAGACAAATGGCTATGGCATAAGAAACTTGGTCATGCCCGTATGAGACTTCTTTCTGAACTCTCTCAGAAAGGACTTGTAAAGGGCCTTCCCAGCATTAAGTATCAGAAAGATGCAACCTGCGACTTCTGTGAAAGAGGGAAGCAGACCAAGGCTTCCTTTCCCAGTAAAAGTGGTATTTCCACTCAGAAACCACTGGAACTGCTCCACATGGATCTCTTTGGACCAACCAGAACGGCTTCTCTTTCTGGAAAACGCTATGGTCTTGTCATAGTGGATGATTACTCCAGATTCACTTGGGTTTTCTTTCTAGCCTCTAAGGAAGAAACTTTTGAGAAGTTCAAAGCATTTGCAAAAAGAGTTTCAACAGAAAAGGATTCGCACATTCATACCATAAGATCAGATCATGGTGGTGAATTTGAGAACCATGCTTTCGAAAAGTTTTGTGAAAATCTGGGCATTGCTCACGAATTCTCATCTCCCAGAACTCCTCAACAAAATGGAGTGGCTGAGAGAAAGAATCGAAGCCTTCAAGAGATGGCAAGAACAATGCTCTTAGAAAACGAACTTTCAAAAGGTTTCTGGGGTGAAGCAGTTAATACTTCATACTACATTCAAAATCGAGTCTTTCTGAGACCAATTCTGAAAAAGACTCCTTACGAGCTATGGAAGAATAAAATACCAAACATTTCTTATTTCCATGTATTTGGTTCTTCTTGTTTTATTATCAACACAAAGGACAAACTCTCTAAGTTTGATCCTAAGTCCGATGATGGATGCTTCCTAGGATACTCCTTAGTCTCTAAAGCTTACAGAGTATATAACAAAAGGAGTAAATGTGTTGAAGAGACAATCCATATTAAGTTCAAAGAACTTAGTAAGGACATGTCTCAGAAAGATGCAGACTTAGAAGATGAGTTTGAGAAACTCAACAACACTTCTGAGAAAGCCAAAAAGAAAATTCTTATAGATGATGAGACTGACTTCCAACCCATGGAACAACCATCTCCATCTAAAGAAAAATCCAGTAGCATCATCGAAGCTCCAGAACCTAGAGAATCTACTTCTCCAAATACAATGGAACCTAGATTCTCAGAAGGACAAGCTTCTGATGATTCAGAAAGAGAACCTTCTGTGTCACCTTCTCAGAACCCTACTCCTAAAGGGATTAGAGGTTCAAGAGACTTGAAGAACGTCTCTCAGAACGAAGTCTTGGGCAATCCAGAACGTGGCGTAAGAACCAGAAGGAACTATACAAATCTTGCTATGGTTTCTGAACTTGAACCGGACTCCATAGAAGAGGCGTTAGATGATCCTAACTGGGTAAATGCCATGCAGGATGAACTTGACCAATTCGAGAGAAATCAAGTTTGGAAACTAACTCAGAAACCCAAAGGCAAGAGCGTCATTGGGACTAAATGGGTGTTTCGAAACAAACTTGATGAAAACGGTCAAGTCGTGAGAAACAAGGCCAGATTGGTTGCTCAAAGGTACAACCAACAGGAAGGGATAGACTACGATGAAACTTTCGCTCCAGTCGCAAGATTGGAAGCTATCAGAATGTTGCTAGCTTTTGCTGCACACAAAGGTTTCAAACTCTATCAGATGGACGTTAAGTCTGCCTTCTTGAATGGATACCTTTCTGAGGAAGTTTATGTAAAACAACCTCCTGGTTTTGTGAATGATGCATTCCCGGATCACGTATTTAAGCTCACAAAGGCTCTCTATGGTCTGAAACAAGCTCCAAGAGCTTGGTACGATAGATTGAGCTCTTTCCTGCTTAAAAACGGATTTTCAAGAGGGAAAGTAGACACAACTCTCTTTACACTCTCAGAAGACTCTGGCTTCTTGATTGTCCAGATTTATGTCGATGACATAATATTTGGCGCAACCAATGAATGCCTTTGCAAAGAATTCTCCAAGCTTATGCAAGGTGAATTCGAGATGAGCATGATGGGAGAATTAAAATTCTTCCTAGGATTGCAAATCAAGCAAGAGTCAGAAGGGACAGTTATCCACCAAGAGAAGTATACCAAAGAACTTCTGAGGAAGTTTCTGATGGATAAGGCCAAACCCATGAGCACTCCCATGCATCCCTCTCAAGTAATTGACTTGGATGAAGATGGTGAGAAAGTCTCAGAGAACAACTATCGAGGAATGATTGGCTCACTTCTCTACTTAACTGCCTCCAGACCAGATATCCAACTCAGTGTTGGGATCTGTGCTAGATTCCAGTCTAAGCCTAAGCAATCACATTTAACTGCAGTTAAACGAATTTTACGATATTTAAGTGGAACTACTAATCTTGGTCTTTGGTACGAGAAAGGGTGTTCTTCTGATGTTGTAGGATACTGTGATGCTGACTACGCTGGAGATAGGATTGATCGCAAAAGCACAAGTGGCTGCTGCTGCTTCTTTGGAGAATGCTTGATCACATGGTCTTGCAAGAAGCAAAATACGATCGCCCTATCAACTGCTAAAGCTGATACGTGTCTGCTGCGAACTGCTGTTCTCAGATGCTATGGATTAAGAATCAGCTACTTGATTATCAATTAAGGTACACCAAAATTCCATCCTTTGTGATAATACAAGTGCTATCAACTTAGCTAAGAATCCTATTCAGCATTCTCGATCCAAGCACATTGATATAAAACATCATTTTATTCGGGATCATGTGTAAAAAGCGACATTGAACTCAAATTTGTGAATACTGAGGATCAAATCTCAGATATATTTACAAAGCCTTTACCGAGGATCGTTTCAATATTCTGAAAGGACTTCTTAATCTAAGACGTTTCTAAGTACTTTTAAATTAAAAAAAAAAAAAACTTTTTCTTAGAAACCCCCCTTAGTCCTAGTTTAGACTCTGAGACAAACAATAGAACTAAACTTTCTGAGCTTGAAGTAGGAAAACACAGAAACTATCTGAGAAAATTTGTTCTCAGAAGAACTCATCCCTCAGAAAGGAGATCTTCTGAAACATTTCTCAGAGGAGCGTTTCTCAGAAGGACAACCTCTCTCAGAAAGGTACCTTCCGAGAAACAAGTTACCAACGGTAACTTTTGGATAAGCGTAAGAAACGGCTAGTTACAAGCCATTTCTATAAATACTCATGGCATTGTTCCATTTGAGCACTTTGCGCTTAAAACTTACCAAACTCTGCCAAATCCTCTCCTCGATTTCCAATCTTCATCTGCTTCATCTCCATCCTCTCACTCTCTCCGCTATCTCTGCTCTCAGTTCTTCTCTATCTCTTCTCAAAACTTAAACCTTTCTTCCAAATGGCCTTCTCTGGAGAGATCAAGGCTTAATGAGAAACAATCTCAATGAAATATCCGAAGACATTCTCTACGACAATGAGGAGATGCAGTCCCTCTCAACGTATACAATCAAGTGGATGAACTTCAATTCACCTTCTCAACACCTGGCATGGCCAGCCATGATGAGCTCCGAGGACGTGTGCTACCCAAATGTGGTGAGAGCATTCTATTCGCAAATAGAAAGGTTCACCAACAAGGGGTCAAGAGCACGATTGCTGATCAGCCAATCCGCTTCTCCTCCTCTGACATCAACAAAATTTTCAAGACTTGAATGGAGGTGCAGTCATCGCCGACGACCCAGAATGGGTCAAGGAGGTTGATGACTCAGAAGAAGAAGTGGTGACACTTCTGACTGGAAGCAACAGTCTACCACTCAAGGGCGTAAAAGTGCCTCATCTACACAAGAGGCCAGAATCATCTTCTCATTATCCAACATACCCTTCTCCCTCGGATTGGAGACATGGGGAATGTCACCACATGGACGCATGTCTACTCTATCATCTGCTGAAGAAAGAGAGGATTTGATTTGGGAGGATGGTGCTAAACTACATGATGCACCAAGCACATCCTAAAAGAGCGCTTACAAGTCTACCCTATGGGAGTCTTTTGACCAAAATCTTAAATCACTTCTCTTTCCCCCTTGAAGACTATGAATATGTCTTCAACCACAGCAAATTCACCATGGTCACCTTCAACAACATCAAGAAGAAGAAGGTACCAGGACAGGGCACCTAAGAAGAAGGAGGAAGCAAAGCCTTCTAAGGGAGCTGCTGGTCCCAACCAGCCCTCTAAGGCTAGAAAGGAAAGGAAAAGGTTTCCGATCCTTCAGAAAAGAAGAAGAAAAGCAACCAAAGGTGACTCACCCTTCTCCAACAAGGGTGACAGGAGTATGGCTTCTGAGGAGCTCAGAAGACTCCTCAGAAGGAACCTGAGGTTGTTGAGGCTGCTGAAGACTCAGAAGAAACGACATCTGAGCAACCCATGACCAGAAAGAGGAAAGCACCTCCAACTCTCCAAGTCCCAGACGTGCCACCAGAAGGGAAAAGGAAACATGGTCGTTTGGTAAAAGCTTACTCTAAAACTCCACCTTCCTTTCTTAAATCTTCTTCTACTTCAATTCCTGTTTCTGATTCTGTCGCTGGTTTTAAACCCACCAATTTAAAACTAAACTCCTGCATTCCTTGAATTATCAGGGAAAGTCTCACAAAGGAGTGGGATAAAAACCACTAAAAATAGAGCCCGCCGAAGCCGACGGGTAAAGAAATCGTAGCAGTTGCTGCTACTGCCGCCACCACCGCTACTGCTGCTGCTGTTGAAGAAGAAGCAGAAGCTTCTCATCACTCCTCCCCCTCTGGAAATGTCTCCCCTACCAGAGAAGACATTCAGGGACATGGAGGAAATGTTGCTGATTCTACTTCAGAGGAAGAAGATGCAGCAAGCTTTCGCATTGAGCATCGCACCCCAGATGCTGGAAGCTCCAAGAAAGAGCCCCAGAAGAAGCCATCTGAGGTTTCTATGGTGGAACTTTCTGAGGCAACCACAACTGAGGCTGCTGCTGTGAATGCTGAGTCACTGGCTCAGACGATGCTTGAGGTCCAGAAGGAACTGGATCAACCTTCTGAGACTCCAGAAGCTACTCAGATGCAACCAGAACAACAACTACAGCATGAGGAAGCCTTAATTGAACCAACTTCTGAGGTTGGTCCTCTCTCTTCTGAGATCCCTCCGGAACATGAGGAAACTCATGTCTCAACACATGAAGTAGTGCTAGAGACCACAAGCACTGGGCCCAGCTCAGAGGTGGGCGCTGACGCTACCATGGCTGCCGGCGTTGCAGCAGTTGAGGCATTTGTTGCCCACAGTTCCTTAGAAGGAACTCTATCTGAGAAGGACTCTCAGAAGGATCCAGAGGTTCATCCTCTAGATATAACGGAGGTTCCTCCTACATCCTTTGATCAACAAGGTCCTACCTTCTCGATTACGGACTCAATGATTGGTTCCAGCTTTCAGCTGCGAAGAATGGTAGTTACCCCACCCTCTGTGCAATTTCGGCCTTCTTTGGTCGAACTGAGAAGTTGAAAGGCAGTGAAGCAATACATAGCCAGATCTCAACTTTCAACCTCTCCGAAGATGCTCAGACTTCTGGTGCTATGGAGCAACCATCAGCTCGGCAACCTTCTGATCTAGACCTTGCTCTAGTTTCTGAGGACACTCAGAGGCAACCTTCTATTGAACTCGCTGCTATTGAAGACAAAGCTGTCCAAGAAGAAGAACTTCCTGAATATCAACAGAGGGATATCATCGATGAGGTTCTTGAGGCTGAAGTCTCTCGCCCTCCTCCATCTCAACCCCCATCTTCTCAACAGCCTTCCACTTCCTCTGAACTACCTCCAGAATGCGCTCAGAATGCGACTCAGAGCGAGATTCTCATGGAGATATGCCAGCTGCTACGCTACATTGCCAGAAGGCAATAGTTCTAAGTCAATGATGGCGTTTATGTCTTAGCCACCCTTTTTGATATAACAAAGGGGGAGTAGATAAATGATAAAATTTTTATACATTGGCTATACGTAAACACTAGGCTAGGACTTAGGGGGAGCAACAACTTAGGGGGAGCCAAATATTTTGTATCTCTACAAAACCATCAATGAAAAATCATTATTTTGGCATCTCATGTTTTACTTAATTTTATGCTTATTTTTTATTACTTGGCATCTCTTGATTTACTTAGCCTGGTATTTCTGAATTTGATACAATATACTCATCATGAAATACACGCTATGTAATTGATAATCTCAAACAGTGATCACTCATTGAATACTTTAACTGTTGATTATCACAGCCTTCTAAGAAAATAACTAAGCCTTCTCTCAGAAAGCTAAGTTAGTTTCTAAGAAAGCAAAAGTGCATTCTGAATAAGTTGAGAACTTACTCAGAAACACTTCTGAACTTAAGCAAAATTATTATCTTAAGACTTAAGTTGTTATCATCAAAAAGGGGGAGATTGTAAGCTCCAGAACCCTTCTGAGAGAATTAGGCATAATTCTCTTAGAGTTATGAAAGTTTTAATGATAACAAGGTAAGCCATAAGTATAAAAATTTTACTTAAGGTTTTGCTAATATGTGCGCTAAGTGTCTCAGAAAGCTTTAAATTATTGCAATACCATGAGCAAAGACCAAGACAAAAACATCAAGTAACCTCGAGATCAATTGATAAAATCATAGCGCCAAAGATATCAGAAAGGATGTCTCAGAAGCGCAGAAGGTGAAAACATGTTTCTGAGGAAAGAACACTGTCGCCTCAGAAGGGTCTCAGAAGACCTTGCGACTAGTAGTTCTCAGAAGGGTCTTCCCTCAGAAGGTTCGCCTCAGAAGTCCGTACAACTCTCAGAAAGTTGGACTCAGAAGCAACCAAGTGTTTGGACTCAAGGGATCGCAAGCAGTCTCAGAAAGCTCGCTACAACTAGCCAGGGAAGTGGGAAACGCGCACTGTGCAGTTCTGAAAAGTTCCTCATTTCGCGCTGACTGTAGCAGGGAGCCGTTCTGAAAAGGACACAGCCACATAAGCAAAGTAAAAGCTTCTAATTTCGCGGCTCTTTGATGCCTATATATATGAGTTCAATTCCAGAGCAATGTGACGAAACTCTTGCACAAAAAATTCTTGATTAAACGTGCCAAAACTCTGTTGAATTGAAAATCATTTTGCGAAAACTTAGAACTTTCTCAGAAAGACAATTTTTACGAAATTGTTCTTTCTAACTTTGCAAAATCTTCTAGTTCTGAATTGGTGAAAATTCTTACATTAGTAAGTGAAATCTAGAAGTCTACTAAGGGTCAAATTAAGTTTGTAACTTAATCTTAGTAGTTGGTTTTCGAAGCAAAAACCACTTTCTGAAAAACGCTAAGTCCTTCGTTGTTTGAAGGCAGTTTTAAGTCCTCTGGTGTTTGAGGCAAAGTTCAAAGTCCTTAATTTTTTAAGGCAAGGAAGTCCTCTGTTGTGAGACAAGGAAGTCCTTTAATTGTTTAAGGCAAAGAAGTCCTCTAGTGTTGGAGGCAAGGAAGTCCTCTAGTGTGAGGCAAGGAAATCCACTTCGGGTTGTGAAGTGGTGGAAGTCCTTTACTTGGTAAAGGCAGTGTTGTCTGGGAAGGCACATTAAGAAGAATATCTAAGAACTCTCAACTGAAGGTTGAGGACTGGAGTAGGTTGGTTATAACCGAACCAGTATAAAATTCTTTGTGTTAAGCTTTTCTCCCTTGCTCTTTAATTGCATAACTCTGTGAGAAAAACTCTACCACGATTCTACTTAAGAGGTCTCGTGAAAACCTTATTGATTAAAATCAGAAAGCTTTTAAGAAACTCTAACTTTAAGTCATTTTCTTAAAATTCCTCAGAAAGGAACTT
>CM024271.1:8052592-8078924 GCA_013621005.1 Aeschynomene evenia
TGAAGCAGTAAATACTTCATGCTACATTCAGAATCGAGTCTTTCTAAGACCAATTCTGAAAAAGACACCTTACGAGCTATGGAAGAATAAAATACCAAACATTTCTTATTTCCATATATTTGGTTCTTCTTGTTTTATTCTCACACAAAGGACAAACTCT
Organism: Aeschynomene evenia; assembly: GCA_013621005.1. NCBI lineage: Eukaryota > Viridiplantae > Streptophyta > Magnoliopsida > Fabales > Fabaceae > Aeschynomene > Aeschynomene evenia. The sequence goes on from CM024271.1 coordinate 8,052,753, forward strand.
CCAAGTTTGATCCTAAGTCCGATGATGGATACTTCCTAGGATACTCCTCAGCCTCTAAAGCTTACAGAGTATATAACAAAAGGAGTAAATGTGTTGAAGAGACAATCCATATTAAGTTCAAAGAACTTAGTAAGGACCTGTCTCAGAAAGGTGCTGACTTAGAAGATGAATTTGAGAAACTCAACATCTCTTCTGAGAAAGCCAAAAGGAAAAATTCTTATAGATGATGAGACTGACTTCCAACCCATGGAACAATCATCTTCATCTAAAGAAAAATCTAGTAACATCATCAAAGCTCCAGAACCTAGAGAATCTACTTCTCCAAATACAATGGAACCTAGATTCTCAGAAGGACAAGCTTCATGACTCAGAAAGAGAACCTTCTGTGTCTCGTTCTCAGAACCCTACTCCTAAAGGGATCAGAGGTTCAAGAGACTTGAAGAACATCTCAGAATGAAGTCTTGGGCAATCCAGAAAGTGGCGTGAGAACCAGAAGGAACTATACAAATCTTGCTATGGTCTCTGAACTTGAACCAGATTCCATAGAAGAGGCGTTAGATGATCCTAGCTGGGTAAATGCCATGCAGGATGAACTTGACCAATTTGAGAGAAATCAAGTTTGGAAACTGACTCAGAAACCCAAAGGCAAGAGTGTCATTGGGACTAAATGGGTGTTTCGAAACAAACTTGATGAAAACGGTCAAGTCGTGAGAAACAAGGCAAGATTGGTTGCTCAAGGGTACAACCAACAAGAAGGGATAGACTATGATGAAACTTTTGCCCCAGTCGCAAGATTGGAAGCTATCAGAATGTTGCTAGCTTTTGCTGCACATAAAGGTTTCAAACTCTATCAGATGGACGTTAAGTCCGCCTTCTTGAATGGATACCTTTCTGAGGAAGTTTATGTAAAACAACCTCCTGGTTTTGTGAATGATGCATTCCCGAATCAGTATTCAAGCTTACAAAGGCTCTCTATGGTTTGAAACAAGCTCCAAGAGCTTGGTACGATAGATTGAGCTCTTTTTGCTTAAAAACGGATTCTCAAGAGGGAAAGTGGACACAACTCTTTTTACGCTCTCAGAAGACTCTGGCTTCTTGATTGTCCAGATTTATGTTGATGACATAATATTTGGCGCAACCAATGAATGCCTTTGCAAAGAATTCTCCAAGCTTATGCAAGGTGAATTCGAGATGAGCATGATGGGAGAATTAAAATTCTTCCTAGGATTGCAAATCAAGCAAGAGTCGGAAGGGACAGTTATTCATCAAGAGAAGTATACCAAGGAACTTCTGAGGAAGTTTCTGATGGATAAGGCCAAACCCATGAGCACTCCCATGCATCCCTCTCAAGTAATTGACTTGGATGAAGATGGTGAGAAAGTCTCAGAAAGCAACTATCGAGGGATAATTGGCTCACTTCTCTACTTAACTGCCTCCAGACCAGATATCCAACTCAGTGTTGGGATCTGTGCTAGATTCCAGTCTAAGCCCAAGCAATCACACTTGACTGCAGTTAAACGAATTTTACGATATTTAAGTGGAACTACTAATCTTGGTCTTTGGTACGAGAAAGGTTGTTCTTCTGATGTTGTAGGTTACTGCGATGCCGACTACGCTGGAGATAGGATAGATCGCAAAAGCACAAGTGGGTGCTGCTGCTTCTTTGGAAAATGCTTGATCACTTGGTCTTGCAAGAAGCAAAATACGATCGCCCTATCAACTGCTGAAGCTGAATATGTATCTGCTGCGAACTGCTGTTCTCAGATGCTCTGGATTAAGAATCACTTGATTATCAATTAAGGTACACAAAATCCCTATCCTCTGTGATAATACAAGTGCTATCAACTTAGCTAAGAATCCTATTCAGCATTCTCGATCCAAGCACATCGATATAAAACATCATTTTATTAGGGATCATGTGCAAAAAGGCGACATTGAACTCAAATTTGTAAATACTGAGGATCAAATCTCAGATATATTTACAAAGCCTTTACCCGAGGATCGTTTCAATGTTCTGAAAGGATTTCTCAATTTAAGATGTTTCTAAGTGCTTTGAAATTTAAAAACTCTCTTAGAAACCCCCCTTAGTCCTAGTTTAGACTCTGAGACGAACAATAGAACTAAGCTCTGAGCTGAAGTAGGAAAACTCTATCTGAGAAAATTTGTCTCAGAAGACTCATCTCTCAGAAAGGAGATCTTCTGAAACATCTCTCAGAAGGAGGATTTCTCAGAAGGACCACCTCTCTCAGAAAGGTACCTTCCGAGAAACAAGTTACCAACGGTAACTTTTGGATAAGTGGCAGAAACGGCTAGTTATCAGCCATGACTATAAACTTATAGCATGTTTCATTTGAGCACTTTACGTCCAAAACTTACCAAAACTCTGCCAAAACCTCTCCTCGCTTTCCAATCATCACCTGCTCTCTCTCTCTCTGTTTCTCTCTGTTCTTCTCTATCTTTCTCAAAACTTAAAACCTTTCTTTCAAATGGCCGTCTCTGGAGAAATCAAGGCTTAATGAGAAACAATCTCAATGAGATATCCGAAGATATTCTCTATGACAATGAGGAAATGCAGTCCCTTTCCACAAGACTTATCTCCCACGGAATCTTGCCATGGGAAGGGTATTGCCTCTCAATGTCTACAATCAGGTGGACGAAATCCAATTCACCTTTCCTCAAGCAACCTGGATGGCCAGCCATGATGAGCTCCGAGGACGTGTGCTACCCAAATGTGGTAAGAGCTTTCTATTCGCAAATAGAAAGGTTCACCAACAAAGGGGTCAAAGCAAGATTGGTGACCAACAGATCCGCTTCTCCTCCTCTGACATCAACAAAGTCTTCAAGACCTTGAATGGTGGCGCTGTCATCGCCGACGACCCAGAATGGGTCAAGGAGGTAGATGACTCGGAAGAAGAAGTCGTGACACTTCTGACTGGTAGCAACAGCCTACCACTCAAGGGAGTAAAGGTGCCTCATCTCACGCAAGAGGCTCGGATCATCTTCTCCGTTGTGCAACACACCTTCTCCCTCGGATTGGAGACATGGGGAACGTTACCACCATGGACGCCTGCCTGCTGTACCACCTACTGAAAAAGGAAAGAGTAGATTTTGGAGGATGGTGCTCAACTACATGATGCACCAGGCTCATCCAAAGAGGGCTCTCACAAGTCTACCTTACGGAAGCCTTCTGACCAGAATCCTCAACCATTTCTCCTTCCCACTTGAAGACTATGAATACGTCTTCAACCACAGTAAGTTCTCCATGGTCACCTTCAACAACATCAAGAAGAAGAAGGTACCAGATACGGGGGCACCTAAGAAGAAGGAGGAAGCAAAGCCTTCTAAGGGAACTGCTGGTCCCATCCAGCCCTCTAAGGCTGAGAAAGGAAAGGAAAAGGTTTCCGATCCTCCAGAAAAGAAGAAAAAGAAGCAAAAGGTGACTCATCCTTCTCCAACAAGGGTGACACGGAGTATGGCTTCTGAGGAAGCTCAGAAGACTCCTCAGAAGGCACCTACGTTGTTGAGGCTGCTGAAGACTCAGAAGAAACAACATCTGAGCAACCCATGACCAGAAAAAGGAAAGCACCTCCCACTCTCCAAGTCCCAGACGTGCCACCAGAAGGGAAAAAGAAACGTGGTCGTTTGGTAAAAGCTAACTCTAAAACTCCACCTTCATTTCTTCACTCTTCTTCTACTTCAATTCCTATTTCTGATTCTGTTGATGGTTTTAAACCCACCAAATTTAAAACTAAACTCCTACATTCCTTGAAATATCAGGGAAAAACTCACAAAGGAGTGGGGATAAAAACCACCAAGAAACAGAGCCCGCCAAAGACGACGGGTAAAGAAATTGTAGCAGTTACTGCTACTGCTGCCACCACCGCTGCTGCTACTACTGCTGCTGTTGAAGAAGAAGCAGAAGCTTCTCATCACTCCTCCCCATCTGGAATGTCTCCCCCACCAGAGAAGACATTCAGGGGCATGAAGGAAATGTCGCTGATTCCTCTTCCGAGGAAGAAGATGCGGCACGCTTTCCATTGAGCATCGCACTCCAGATGCTGGAAGCTCCAAGAAAGAGCCCCAGAAGAAGCCATCTGAGGTTTCTATGGTGGAACTTTCTGAGGCAACCACAACTGAAGTTGCCACTGTGAATGCTGAGTCATTGGCTCAGACGATGCGTGACGTCCAGAAGGCGCTGGATCAACCTTCTGAGACTCCAGAAGCTGCTCCGATGCAACAACAACAACAACTACAGCATGAGGAACGCTTAATTGAACCAACTTCTGAGGTTGGTCTCCTCTCTTCTGAGATCCCTTTGGAACATGAGGAAACTCATGTCTCAACACATGACGTAGTGCCAGGGACCACCAGCACTGGGCTCAGCTCAGAGGTGGGCGCTGACGCTACCATGGCTGCCGGAGTTGCAGTTGAGGCATTTGTTGCCCACAGTTCCTTAGAAGGAACTCTATCTGAGAAGGACTCTCAGAAGGAACCAGAGGTTCCTCCTCAAGATATAACAGAGGTTCCTCCTACATCCTTTGATCAACAAGGTCCCACCTTCTCCATAACGGACTCAATGATCGGTTCTGGCTTTCAGCTGGGAAGGATGGTAGTCACTCCACCCTCTGTGCAATTTCGGCCTTTCTTTGGTCGAACTGAGAAGTTGAAGAGCATGAAGCCATGCATAGCCAATATCAACCTTCAACCTCCCGACGAGCTCAGACTTCTGGTGCTATGGAGCAACCATCAGCTAGGCAACCCTCTGATCTAGACCTTGCTCTAGTTGCTGAGGACACTCAAAGGCAGCCTTCGATTGAACTTGCTGCTATTGAAGGTAAAGCTGTCCAAGAAGAAGAACCTCCTGAATATCAAACAAGGGATATAATCGATGAAGTACTTGAGGCTGAAGTCTCTCGTCCTCCTTCATCTCAACCCTCATCTTCTCAACAGCCTTCCACTGCCTCTGACCTTCCTCCAGAATGCGCTCAGAATGCGACTCAGAGCGAGATTCTCATGGAGATATGCCAGCTGCTACGCTACATTGCCAGAAGGCAGTAGTTCTAAGTCAATGATGGCGTTTATGTCTTAGCCACCCTTTTTGATGTAACAAAGGGGGAGTAGATAAATGATGATAAAATTTTTTACTTTGGCTATCGTAAAACACTAGGCTAGAACTTAGGGGGAGCAACAACTTAGGGGGAGCCAAATCTTTTGTATCTTTACAAAACCATAAATGAAAAATCATTTCTTTGGCATCTCATGTTTACCTATCTTATGCTTATCTTTTATTATTTATTTTTTGGCATCTCTTGATTTACTTAGCTTGATATTTCTGAATCTCATACATACATTATCATGAAATACATGCTATGAAACTGATAATCTCAAACAGTAATCATACATTGCATACTTGAACTGTTGATTATCTCAGCCTTCTAAGAAAATAACGAAGCCTTCTCTCAGAAAGCTAAATTAGTTTCTAAGAAAGCAAAAGTGAATTCTGAATAAGTTATGAACTTACTCAGAAACACTTCTGAACTTAAGCAAATTATTATCTTAAGACTTAAGTTGTTATCATCAAAAAGGGGGAGATTGTAAGCTCCAGAACCCTTCTGAGAGAATTAAGCATAATTCTCTTAGAGTCATGAAAGTTTTAATGATAACAAGGTAAGCCATAAGTATAAAATTTTACTTAAGGTTTTGCTAATATGTGCGCTAAGTGTCTCAGAAAGCTATAAATTATTGCAATGCCATGAGCAAAGACCAAGACAAAACATCAAGTAACCTCGAGATCAATTGATAAAAGCATAGCGCCAAAGATATCAGAAAGGATATCTCAGAAGCGCAGAAGGTGAAAACATGTTTCTGAGGAAAGAACACTGTCGCCTCAGAAGGGTCTCAGAAGACCTCGCGACTAGTAGTTCTCAGAAGGGTCTTCCCTCAGAAGGTTAGCCTCAGAAGTCCGTACAACTCTTAGAAGGTTGGACTCAGAAGCAACCAAGTGTCTGGACTCAAGGAAGTGCAAACAGACTCAGAAAGCTCGCTACAACTAGCCAAGGAAGTGGGAACACGCGCACTGTGCAGTTCTGAAAAGTTCCTCATTTTGCGCTGACTGTAGCAGGGAGCCGTTCTGAAAAGGACACAGCCACATAAGCAAAGTGAAAGCTCTAATTTCGCGGCTCTTTGATGCCTATATATATGAGTTCAATTCCAGAGCAATGTGACGAAAACTCTTGCACTAAAACTCTTGATTAAACGTGCCAAAACTCTGTTGAATTGAAAATCATTTTGCGAAAACTTAGAACTTTCTCAGAAAGACAATTTTTACGAAATTGTTTTTCTAACTTTGCAAAATCTTCTAGTTCTGAATTGGTGTAAATTCTTACATTTGTAAGTTAATCCTAGAAGTCTACTAAGTGTAAAACTAGGTTTGTAACTTAGTCTTGGTAGTTGTTTTCGATCAAAACAAACTTTCTGAAAAACGCTAAGTCCTTTGTTGTTTGAAGGCAGTTTTAAGTCCTCTAGTTTGAGGCAAGGAAGTCCTCTGTTGTGAGGCAAGGAAGTCCAGGCAAAAAGGCAAGGAAGTCCAATAGGCAAGGAAGTCCTTAATTGTTTAAGGCAAGGAAGTCCTCTAGTGTGAGGCAAGGAAATCCACTTCGGGTTGTGAAGTGGTGGAAGTCCTTTACGTGTAAAGGCAGTGTTGTCTGGGAAGGCACATTAAGAAGAATATCTAAGAACTCTCAACTGAAGGTTGAGGACTGGAGTAGGTTGGTTATAAACCGAACCAGTATAAAATCCCTTGTGTTAAGCTTTTCTCCCTAACTCATTACGTGTCCAAATCTTTGAGAAAAACTCTATCACAACTTTAATCAAGAGGTCTTTGAAAACCTTATTGATTAAAATCAGAAAGCTTTTAAGAAACTCAAATCTTAAGTCATTTTCTTAAAATCTCTCAGAAAGGAACTTTCTTAGAAAGACTAAGTTCTCAGAAACTTAATCTTCTCAGAAAGCATTTTCCGCTGCAAACTCTTAATCATACCTTCTGAGTAAAACAGCTTTCTAAGTAAAAGTTTTAACAAGCAATTTTAAAACTTGCACGATTCAACCCCCCCTTCTCGTGCACACATACACTTTCAATTGGCATCAGAGCTCGGTCCTTAAGGGGTTGAGCACTTCACAGTGTCAAGGAAAAAGATCCACGAAGGGAAATATGAACTCACAGCTGCATTCATATCAGATGGGGCTTCAATAAACAGACCTCCGATGTTTTCGGAGACAGCTTCGACTACTGGCGTGACAGGATGACGCTGTTCATCAAGCACACCAGTTTGGACTTATGGGATAGGATCGAGAATGGAGACTATCAGCCTCTGCAGACAATTACAGAGGATGCTGTAGTTGCAACAGACGCTGAGCCAGGAGCGGCACCTCCAACTCTCAGAACCTATACAAGACGAGTCCCTAAGGATGAATGGACTCAAGAGATGAAGAGAAGATACAACTCAACTTCAAAGCTAAATACATTCTTTCTCTGCGCCTTGCCCAAGGTAGAGTACGACAAGATTGTGTCGTGTGATACCGCTCAAGAAATTTGGGAGAGATTACACATGCTGCACGAAGGAAATGATGAAGTCAAGGAAACTAAGGTATCAATGCTCGTACATAAGTACGAGTCCTTCTGCATGCAACCTGAGGAAACTATTGACAACATGTCAATAAGATTTCTCCACATCATAAATCAGCTAAAGGTCTTGGGAAAGACCTACTCCAACGCTGAGATGGTGAGGAAAATTCTCAGAAGCCTCTCTGCCAAGTGGCGCCCAAAGGTGACAGCAATCCAAGAAGCAAAGGATCTAAATCAGCTGGGTTTAGATGTATTGTTTGGCTCACTCAAAACTCACGAGATTGAGCTTGAAGGACTACTTGGAGGACCATCTTCATCCTCAAGACCTCAGAAAGCTCTGGCTCTGAAAAGTCAGATCAAAAAGACTTCAAAAGCCTTAAAGGCTGAAGAAATATCTGAATCTGAAAACGATCAAAACTCAGATTCCGATGAAGATGACATCTCTCTTCTAGTAAGGAAAATGAAGAAAGCTTGGAAGAGAAGACCAAGCAAAGACAAAGATCACACCTAGAAAAGGAAAGTCAAAGTCTTCTGATGCCACATGTTTTGGCTGAAGAAAGCTGGAAGAGAAGACCAAGCAAAGACAAAGAGATCACACCTAGAAAAGGAAAGTCAAAGTCTTCTGATGCCACATGTTTTTGGGAGAAAAGGGCCACTTCAGAACGGAGTCCCTCAGAACAAGGAAAGAAGAAGTTCATTCCCAAGAAGAAGAAGAAGGCAATGGCTGCTACATGGAGTGATTCAGAAGAGGAAGACTCTAGTCAGAAAGTGAAGAGGAAGCTAATGTCTGCTTCATGGCCAGTACTGACTATATTCTGGAAACAGAATCTGAGTCAGAAGAGGTACCAATCTCTCCTCCTCTCTCATACTCATACAATGAGATCTCAGAACTCTATGAAGAACTTCTGAGAGACTCAAACGAATTAGCTAACAATTCAGCAAACTAAGAAAGTCTTTTAAATCCTTAGAAGCTGAAAATACTAGACTAATTCAAGAAGTAGAGAACATAAGCTTGAAAGAGATGACTTTAAAAATAATATCTTGAAAGCCACAACCTCTATCAAGCTTTAGAAACAAGTCTTCTGTAACTGTTGAAAAAGCCGAACTGGCTTGATAGAATTACAAAAGACAAATGAGCTTCTCACTTCTGACTTGGTTAAGATGGTCAAAGGTGAAAAAATGATGACACTCTTGCTTGGTGTCAAAGACCTTACAAGGATAAGAGTGGACTCGGTTATGAAGAAATCTTCGAACCAAATGATATTGATCCATCCTTAACTAAATCACCTCGCACGTGCATAGCTTGTTTTAAGAGTGCCATGGTTCTGAAAAATGTCCTATGTTGGAAAAAGGAAAAATCTCTAAGCCTCAGAAGGCTCAAAAAAACTCAGAAAGCTAAGCCTTCTAAGAAGACTATCCCCTCTCAGAAGGGAAAAACTTCTCAGAAAGCAAGTGCTTCTGAAAAGGGCAAACAAAAGGTCTCTGACTCTCAAAACCATGACCTCTCTAAGAAAAGAAGGCAAAAGTCCAAGAAAGCTAACAAGCAAGACCCAACAAAGAATGGGTACCTAAATCTGTTAACTTTGTGACTGCAGGTGCATCATCAAGCGCTGCTCCACCACCACGATGAGCAGTGGTACCTTGACAGTGGCTGCTCAAGCACATGACTGGAAGCAAGCACTGGTTCAGAAGTCTCAAGCCCAAGAAAGGCGGAACAGTGCGATTCGGTGATGGCGCTAAAGGAGAGTCACTGCAATCGGAGATTTGGTAAGGACTCCTCTCACCAAATCTCAGATGTACTTTTGGTCGATGCTTAACTCACAATCTATTAAGCATTAGTCAATTTTGTGACAAAGGCTTAAAGGTTGAGTTTTATGCCAAGTATTGTCATGTGATTAATCTCACAACTGACAAGATCGTTCTGGAAGGAAAACGTGGGGTAACATCTATGTTATCCATCTGGATGATCTAAAGGATCAAAATGTGGAATGCCTTGTCTCTGTCCAAGAAGACAAATGGCTATGGCATAAGAAACTTGGTCATGCCCATATGAGACTTCTTCTGAACTCTCTCAGAAAGAACTTGTAAAGGCCTTCCAGAAATAAGTATCAGAAGGATGCAACTGCTCCACATGGATCTCTTCGGACCAACCAGAACAGCTTCCCTTTCTGGAAAACACTATGGTCTTGTCATAGTGGATGATTACTCCAGATTCACTTGGGTTTTCTTTCTAGCTTCTAAGGAAGAAACTTTGAGAAGTTCAAAGCATTGCGAAAAGAGTTTCAACAGAAAAGGATTCGCACATTCATACCATTAGATCAGATCATGGTGGTGAATTTGAGAATCATGCTTTTGAAAAGCTTGTGAAAATCTGGGCATTGCTCACGAGTTCTCTTCTCCCAGAACTCCTCAACAAAATGGAGTAGCTGAGAGAAAGAACCGAAGCCTTCAAGAGATGGCAAGAACAATGCTCTTAGAAAGTGGACTTTCAAAAAGTTTCCGGGCTGAAGCAGTAAATACTTCATGCTACATTCAGAATCGAGTCTTTCTAAGACCAATTCTGAAAAGACACCTTACGAGCTATGGAAGAATAAAATACCAAACATTTCTTATTTCCATATATTTGGTTCTTCTTGTTTTATTCTCAACACAAAGGACAAACTCTCCAAGTTTGATCCTAAGTCCGATGATGGATACTTCCTAGGATACTCCTCAGCCTCTAAAGCTTACAGAGTATATAACAAAAGGAGTAAATGTGTTGAAGAGACAATCCATATTAAGTTCAAAGAACTTAGTAAGACCTGTCTCAGAAAGGTGCTGACTTAGAAGATGAATTTGAGAAACTCAACATCTCTTCTGAGAAAGCCAAAAGGAAAATTCTTATAGATGATGAGACTGACTTCCAACCCATGGAACAATCATCTTCATCTAAGAAAAATCTAGTAACATCATCAAAGCTCCAGAACCTAGAGAATCTACTTTTCCAAATACAATGGAACCTAGATTCTCAGAAGGACAAGCTTCTGATGACTCAGAAAGAGAACCTTCTGTGTCTCGTTCTCAGAACCCTACTCCTAAAGGATCAGAGTTTCAAGAGACTTGAGAAACATCTCTCAGAATGAAGTCTTGGGCAATCCAGAAAGTCGTGAGAACCAGAAGGAACTATACAAATCTTGCTATGGGTCTCTGAACTTGAACCAGATTCCATAGAAGAGCGTTAGATGATCCTAGCTGGGTAAATGCCATGCAGGATGAACTTGACCAATTTGAGAGAAATCAAGTTTGGAAACTGAACTCAGAAACCCAAAGCAAGAGTGTCATTGGGACTAAATGGGTGTGTTCGAAACAAACTTGATGAAAACGGTCAAGTCGTGAGAAAACAAGGCAGATTGGTTGCTCAAGGTACAACCAACAAGAAGGGATAGATTATGATGAAACTTTTGCCCCAGTCGCAAGATTGGAAGCTATCAGAATGTTGCTAGCTTTGCTGCACATAAAGGTTTCAAACTCTATCAGATGGACGTTAAGTCCGCCTTTCTGAATGGATACCTTTCTGAGGAAGTGTATGTAAAACAACCTCCTGGGTTTTGTGAATGATGCATTCCCGAATCATGTATTCAAGCTTACAATAGGCTCTCTATGGTTTGAAACAAGCTCCAAGAGCTTGGTACGATAGATTGAGCTCTTTCTTGCTTAAAAACGGATTCTCAGAGGGGAAAGTGGACACAACTCTTTTTACGCTCTCAGAAGACTCTGCTTCTTGATTGTCCAGATTTATGTTGATGACATAATATTTGGCGCAACCAATGAATGCCTTTGCAAAGAATTCTCCAAGCTTATGCAAGGTGAATTCGAGATGAGGCATGATGGGAGATTAAAATTCTTCCTAGGATTGCAAATCAAGCAAGAGTCGGAAGGGACAGTCATTCATCAAGAGAAGTATACCAAGGAACTTCTGAGGAAGTTTCTGATGGATAAGGCCAAACCCATGAGCACTCCCATGCATCCCTCTCAAGTAATTGACTTGGATGAAGATGGTGAGAAAGTCTCAGAAAGCAACTATCGAGGATAATTGGCTCACTTCTCTACTTAACCGCCTCCAGACCAGATATCCAACTCAGTGTTGGGATCTGTGCTAGATTCCAGTCTAAGCCAAGCAATCACACTTGACTGCAGTTAAACGAATTTTACGATATTTAAGTGGAACTACTAATCTTGGTCTTTGGTACGAGAAAGGTTGTTCTTCTGATGTTGTAGGTTACTGCGATGCCGACTACGCTGGAGATAGGATAGATCGCAAAAGCACAAGTGGGTGCTGCTGCTTCTTTGGAAAATGCTTGATCACTTGGTCTTGCAAGAAGCAAAATACGATCGCCCTATCAACTACTGAAGCTGAATATGTGTCTGCTGCGAACTGCTGTTCTCAGATGCTCTGGATTAAGAATCAGCTACTTGATTATCAATTAAGGTACACCAAAATTCCTATCCTCTGTGATAATACAAGTGCTATCAACTTAGCTAAGAATCCTATTCAGCATTCTCGATCCAGCACATCGATATAAAACATCATTTTATTAGGGATCATGTGCAAAAAGGCGACATTGAACTCAAATTTGTAAATACTGAGGATCAAATCTCAGATATATTTACAAAGCCTTTACCCGAGGATCGTTTCAATGTTCTGAAAGGATTTCTCAATTTAAGATGTTTCTAAGTGCTTTGAAATTTAAAAACTCTCTTAGAAACCCCCCCCTTAGTCCTAGTTTAGATTCTGAGACGAACAAATAGAACTAAGCCTCTGAGCTTGAAGTAGGAAAACACAGGAAAACCCTATCTGAGAAAATTTGGTCTCAGAAGACTCATCTCTCAGAAAGGAGATCTTCTGAACATCTCTCAGAAGGAGGATTTCTCAGAAGGACCACCTCTCTCAGAAAGGTACCTTCCGAGAAACAAGTTACCAACGGTAACTTTTGGATAAGTGGCAGAAAACGGCTAGTTATCAACCATGACTATAAATACTTATAGCAGTGTTTCATTTGAGCACTTTACGTCCAAAACTTACCAAAACTCTGCCAAAACCTCTCCTCGCTTTCCAATCATCACCTGCTCTCTCTCTCTCTGTTCTCTCTTGTTCTTCTCTATCCTTTCTCAAAACTTAAAACCTTTCCTTCAAATGGCCGTCTCTGGAGAAATCAAGGCTTAATGAGAAACAATCTCAATGAGATATCCGAAGATATTCTCTATGACAATGAGGAAATGCAGTCCCTATTCCACAAGACTTATCTCCCAAGGAATCTTGCCATGGGAAGGGTATTGCCTCTCAATGTCTACAATCAGGTGGACGAAATCCAATTCACCTTTCTCAAGCAACCCGATGGCCAGCCATGATGAGCTCCGAAGACGTGTGCTACCCAAATGTGGTAAGGGCTTTCTATTCGCAAATAGAAAGGTTCACCAACAAAGGGGTCAAGAGCAAGATTGGTGACCAACAGATCCGCTTCTCCTCCTCTGACATCAACAAAGTCTTCAAGACTTTGAATGGTGGCGCTGTCATCGCCGACGACCCAGAATGGGTCAAGGAGGTAATGACTCGGAAGAAGAAGTCGTGACTCTTCTGACTGGTAGCAACAGCCTACCACTCAAGGGAGTAAAGGTGCCTCATCTCACGCAAGAGGCTCGGATCATCTTTTCCGTTGTGCAACACACCCTTCTCCCTCGGATTGGAGACATGGGGAACGTTACCACCATGGACGCCTGCCTGCTGTACCACCTACTGAAAAGGAAAGAGTAGATTTTGGGAGGATGGTGCTCAACTACATGATGCACCAGGCTCATCCAAAGAGGCTCTCACAAGTCTACCTTACGGAAGCCTTCTGACCAGAATCCTCAACCATTTCTCCTTCCCACTTGAAGACTATGAATATGTCTTCAACCACAGTAAGTTCTCCATGGTCACCTTCAACAACATCAAGAAGAAGAAGGTACCAGATACGGGGGCACCTAAGAAGAAGGAGGAAGCAAAGCCTTCTAAGGGAACTGCTGGTCCCATCCAGCCCTCTAAGGCTGAGAAAGGAAAGGAAAAGGTTTCCGATCCTCCAGAAAAGAAGAAGAAGAAGCAAAAGGTGACTCATCCTTCTCCAACAAGGGTGACACGGAGTATGGCTTCTGAGGAAGCTCAGAAGACTCTCAGAAGGCACCTACAGTTGCTGAGGCTGCTGAAGACTCAGAAGAAACAACATCTGAGCAACCCATGACCAGAAAAAGGAAAGCACCTCCCACTCTCCAAGTCCCAGACGTACCACCAGAAGGGAAAAAGAAACGTGGTCGTTTGGTAAAAGCTAACTCTAAAACTCCACCTTCATTTCTTCACTCTTCTTCTACTTCAATTCCTATTTCTGATTCTTTTGATGGTTTTAAACCCACCAAATTTAAAACTAAACTCCTACATTCCTTGAAATATCAGGGAAAAACTCACAAAGGAGTGGGGATAAAAACCACCAAGAAACAGAGCCCGCCAAAGCCGACGGGTAAAGAAATTGTAGCAGTTACTGCTACTGCTGCCACCACCGCTGCTGCTACTACTGCTACTGTTGAAGAAGAAGCAGAAGCTTCTCATCACTCCTCCCCATCTGGACATGTCTCCCCCACCAGAGAAGACATTCAGGGGCATGAAGGAAATGTCGCTGATTCCTCTTCCGAGGAAGAAGATGCGGCACGCTTTCACATTGTGCATCGCACTCCAGATGCTGGAAGCTCAAGAAAGAGCCCCAGAAGAAGCCATCTGAGGTTTCTATGGTGGAACTTTCTGAGGCAACCACAACTGAAGTTGCCACTGTGAATGCTGAGTCCTTGGCTCAGACGATGCTCGACGTCCAGAAGGCGCTGGATCAACCTTCTGAGACTCCAGAAGCTGCTCCGATGCAACAACAACAACAACTACAGCATGAGGAACGCTTCATTGAACCAACTTCTGAGGTTGGTCTCCTCTCTTCTGAGATCCCTCTGAACATGAGGACACTCATGACTCAACACATGACGTAGTGCCAGGGACCACCAGCACTGGGCTCAGCTCAGAGGTGGGCGCTGACGCTACCATGGCTGCCGGAGTTGCAGCAGTTGAGGCATTTGTTGCCCACAGTTCCTTAGAAGGAACTCTCTCTGAGAAGGACTCTCAGAAGGAACCAGAGGTTCCTCCTCAAGATATAACAGAGGTTCCTCCTACATCCTTTGATCAACAAGGTCCCACCTTCTCCATAACGGACTCAATGATCGGTTCTGGCTTTCAGCTGGGAAGGATGGTAGTCACCCCACCCTCTGTGCAATTTCGGCCTTTCTTTGGTCGAACTGAGAAGTTGAAGCGCATTGAAGCCATGCATAGCCAAATATCAACCTTCAACCTCCCCGACGAGGCTCAGACTATGGAGCAACCATCAGCTAGGCAACCCTCTGATCTAGACCTTGCTCTAGTTGCTGAGGATACTCAAAGGCAGCCTTCGATTGACCTTGCTGCTATTGAAGTAAAGCTTTCCAAGAAGAAGACCCTCCTGAATATCAAACAAGGGATCTAATCGATGAAGTACTTGAGGCTGAAGTCTCTCGTCCTCCTTCATCTCAACCCTCATCTTCTCAACAGCCTTCCACTGCCTCTGACCTCCCTCCAGAATGCGCTCAGAATGCGACTCAGAGCGAGATTCTCATGGAGATATGCCAGCTGCTACGCTACATTGCCAGACGGCAGTAGTTCTAAGTCAATGATGGCGTTTATATCTTAGCCACCCTTTTTGATGTAACAAAGGGGGAGTAGATAAATGATAAAATTTTTGTACATTGGCTATTGTAAACACTAGGCTAGAACTTAGGGGAGCAACAATTTAGGGGGAGCCAAATCTTTTGTATCTTTACAAAACCATAAATGAAAAATCATTTCTTTGGCATCTCATGTTTTACCTATCTTATGCTTATCTTTTATTATTTATTTTTTGGCATCTCTTGATTTACTTAGCTTGATATTTCTGAATCTCATAGATACATTATCATGAAATACATGCTATGAAACTGATAATCTCAAACAGTAATCATACATTGCATACTTGAACTGTTGATTATCTCAGCCTTCTAAGAAAATAACGAAGCCTTCTCTCAGAAAGCTAAATTAGTTTCTAAGAAAGCAAAAGTGAATTCTGAATAAGTTATGAACTTACTCAGAAACACTTCTGAACTTAAGCAAAATTATTATCTTAAGACTTAAGTTGTTATCATCAAAAAGGGGAGATTGTAAGCTCCAGAACCCTTCTGAGAGAATTAAGCACAATTCTCTTAGAGTCATGAAAGTTTAATGATAACAAGGTAAGCCATAAGTATAAAATTTTACTTAAGGTTTTGCTAATATGTGCGCTAAGTGTCTCAGAAAGCTATAAATTATTGCAATGCCATGAGCAAAGACAAAGACAAAACATCAAGTAACCTCGAGATGAATTGATAAAAGCATAGCGCCAAAGATATCAGAAAAGATATCTCAGAAGCGCAGAAGGTGAAAACATGTTTCTGAGGAAAGAACACTGTCGCCTCAGAAGGGTCTCAGAAGACCTCGCGACTAGGAGTTCTCAGAAGGGTCTTCCCTCAGAAGGTTAGCCTCAGAAGTCCGTACAACTCTTAGAAGGTTGGACTCAGAAGCAACCAAGTGTCTGGACTCAAGGAAGTGCAAACAGACTCAGAAAGCTCGCTACAACTAGCCAAGGAAGTGGGAACACGCGCACTGTGCAGTTCTGAAAAGTTCCTCATTTTGCGCTGACTGTAGCAGGGAGCCGTTCTGAAAAGGACACAGCCACATAAGCAAAGTGAAAGCCTCTAATTTCGCGGCTCTTTGATGCCTATATATATGAGTTCAATTCCAGAGCAATGTGACGAAAACTCTTGCGCAAAAACTCTTGATTAAACGTGCCAAAACTCTGTTGAATTGAAAATCATTTTGCGAAAACTTAGAACTTTCTCAGAAAGACAATTTTTACGAAATTGTTTTTCTAACTTTGCAAAATCTTCTAGTTCTGAATTGGTGTAAATTCTTACATTTGTAAGTTAATCCTAGAAGTCTACTAAGTATAAAACTAGGTTGTAACTTAGTCTTGGTAGTTGTTTTCGATCAAAACAAACCTTCTGAAAAACGCTAAGTCCTTCGTTGTTTGAAGGCAGTTTTAAAGTCCTCTAGTGTTTGAGGCAAGGAAGTCCTTAATTGTTTAAGGCAAGGAAGTCCTTAATTGTTTAAGGCAAGGAAGTCCTCTAGTGTGAGGCAAGGAAGTCCTCTAGTGTGAGGCAAGGAAGTCCTCTAGTGTGAGGCAAGGAAATCCACTTCGGGTTGTGAGGTGGTGGAAGTCCTTTACTTAGTAAAGGCAGTGTTGTCTGGGAAGGCACATTAAGAAGAATATCTAAGAACTCTCAACTGAAGGTTGAGGACTGGAGTAGGTTGGTTATAACCGAACCAGTATAAAATTCCTTGTGTTAAGCTTTTCTCCCTAACTCATTACGTGTCCAAATCTTTGAGAAAAACTCTATCACAACTTTAATTAATAGGTCTCGTGAAAAACCTTATTGATTAAAATCAGAAAGCTTTTAAGAAACTCAAACTCTTAAGTCATTTTCTTAAAATCTCTCAGAAAGGAACTTTCTTAGAAAGACTAAGTTCTCAGAAACTTAATCTTCTCAGAAAGCATTTTCCGCTGCAAACTCTTAATCATACCTTCTGAGTAAAAACAGCTTTCTAAGTAAAAGTTTTAACAAGCAATTTTAAAACTTGCACGATTCAACCCCCCCCCTTCTCGTGCACACATACACTTTCAATTACATCATCCTTTGGTTATCTAAACCTTCCTAGTGACTAAAATGAAAGAATTGACCAAAGTAAGACCTAATATAGGCTCATTACATTATCCTTTGTTATGAAAACCTTCCTAATAACTAAAATGGAGTCATTGACCAAAGTAAGACCAAATGAAGCTCAATACATTCAATTAGGACCAAAATAGGCTCATTACATTATCCTTTGGTTATCTAAACCTTCCTAGTAACTAAAATGGAAGAATTGACCAACGTAAGACCTAACGAAGCTCGATACACTCAATTAGGACCAAAATAGGCTCATTACATCATCTTTTGGTTATCTAAACCTTCCTAATAACTAAAATGGAAGAATTGACCAATGTAAGACCTAATGAAGCTGAATACCCACAATTAGATCTAAAATAGGCTCATTACATCATCCTTTTGTTATCTAAACCTTCCTAATGACTAAAATGGAGTCATTGACCAAAGTAAGACCAAATGAAGCTCAATACACTCAATCAGGACCAAAATAGGCTCATTACATCATCCTTTGGTTATCTAAACCTTCCTAGTAACTAAAATGGAAGAATTGACCAAAGTAACACCAAGTGAAGCTCAAGACACTCAATTAGGACCAAAATAGGCTCATTACATCATCTTCTGGTTATCTAAACCTTCCTAGTAACTAAAATGGAATAATTGACCAAAGTAAGACCTAATGAAGCTCGATACACTCAATTAGGACCAAAATAGGCTCATTACATCATCCTTTGGTTATCTAAACCTTCCTAGTAACTAAAATGGAAGAATTTACAAAAGTAAGACCTAGTGAAGCTCAATACACTCAATTAGATCCAAAATAGGCTCATTACATCATCCTTTTGTTATCTAAACCTTCCTAATGACTAAAATGGAGTCATTGACCAAAGTAAGACCAAATGAAGCTCAATACACTCAATCATTACAAAAATAGGCTCATTACATCATCCTTTGGTTATGTAAACCTTCCTAATAACTAAAATGGAAGAATTGACCAATGTAAGACCTAATGAAGATCAATACCCTCAATTAGATCTAAAATAGGCTCATTACATCATCCTTTTGTTATCTAAACCTTCCTAATGACTAAAATGGAGTCATTGACCAAAGTAAGACCAAATGAAGCTCAATACACTCAATCAGGACCAAAATAGGCTCATTACATCATCCTTTGGTTATCTAAACCTTCCTAGTAACTAAAATGGAAGAATTGACCAAAGTAACACCAAGTGAAGCTCAAGACACTCAATTAGGACCAAAATAGGCTCATTACATCATCTTCTGGTTATCTAAACCTTCCTAGTAACTAAAATGGAGTCATTGACCAAAGTAAGACCAAATGAAGCTCAATACACTCAATCAGGACCAAAATAGGCTCATTACATCATCCTTTGGTTATCTAAACCTTCCTAGTAACTAAAATGGAAGAATTGACCAAAGTAAGACCAAGTGAAGCTCAATACATTCAATTAGGACCAAAATGGGCTCATTACATCATCCTTTGGTTATCTAAACCTTCCTAGTGACTAAAATGAAAGAATTGACCAAAGTAAGACCTAATATAGGCTCATTACATTATCCTTTGTTATGAAAACCTTCCTAATAACTAAAATGGAGTCATTGACCAAAGTAAGACCAAATGAAGCTCAATACATTCAATTAGGACCAAAATAGGCTCATTACATCATCCTTTGGTTATCTAAACCTTCCTAGTGACTAAAATGAAAGAATTGACCAAAGTAAGACCTAATATAGGCTCATTACATTATCCTTTGTTATGAAAAGCTTCCTAATGACTAAAATGGAGTCATTGACCAAAGTAAGACCAAATGAAGCTCAATACATTCAATTAGGACCAAAATAGGCTCATTACATTATCCTTTGCTTATCTAAACCTTCCTAGTATCTAAAATGGAAGAATTGACCAATGTAAGACCTAATGAAGCTCAATACCCTCAATTAGATCTAAAATAGGCTCATTACATCATCCTTTTGTTATCTAAACCTTCCTAATGACTAAAATGGAGTCATTGACCAAAGTAAGACCAAATGAAGCACAATACACTCAATCAGGACCAAAATAGGCTCATTACATCATCCTTTGGTTATCTAAACCTTCCTAGTAAGTAAAATGGAGTCATTTGAAAGTGTATGTGTGCACGAGAAGGGGGGGGTTGAATCGTGCAAGTTTTAAAATTGATTGTTAAAACTTTTACTTAGAAAGCTGTTTTTACTCAGAAGGTATGATTAAGGGTTTGCAGCGGAAAATGCTTTCTGAGAAGATTAAGTTTCTGAGAACTTAGTCTTTCTAAGAAAGTTTCTTTCTGAGGGATTTTAAGAAAACGACTTAAGGTTTGATTTTCTTAAAAGCTTTCTAATTTTGATCAATAAGGTTTTCACGAGACCTCTTAATTAAAGTTGTGATAGAGTTTTTCTCAAAGATTTTGACACGTAATAAGTTAGGGAGAAAAGCTTAACACCAGGGATTTTATACTGGTTCGGTTATAACCAACCTACTCCAGTCCTCAACCTTCAGTTGAGAGTTCTTAGATATTTTTCTTAATGTGCCTTCTCAGACAACACTGCCTTTACCACGTAAAGGACTTCCACCACTTCACAACCCGAAGTGGATTTCCTTGCCTCACACTAGAGGACTTCCTTGCCTTAAACAATTAAGGACTTCCCTGCCTTAAACAAATAAGGACTTCCTTGCCTCACACCAGAGGACTTCCTTGCCTCAAACACTAGAGGACTTTAAAACTGCCTTCAAACAACGAAGGACTTAGCGTTTTTCAGAAAGTTTGTTTTGATCGAAAACAACTACCAAGACTAAGTTACAAACCTAGTTTTACACTTAGTAGATTTCTAGGATTAACTTACAAATGTAAGAATTTACACCAATTCAGAACTAGAAGATTTTGCAAAGTTAGAATAACAATTTCGTAAAAATTGTCTTTCTGAGAAAGTTCTAAGTTTTCGCAAAATGATTTTCAATTCAACAGAGTTTTGGCACGTTTAATCAAGAGTTTTAGCGCAAGAGTTTCGTCACATTGCTCTGGAATTGAACTCATATATATAGGCATCAAAGAGCCGCGAAATTAGAGGCTTTCACTTTGCTTATGTGGCTGTGTCCTTTTCAGAACGGCTCCCTGCTACAGTCAGCGCAAAATGAGGAACTTTTCAGAACTGCACAGTGCGCGTGTTCCCACTTTCTTGGCTAGTTGTAGCGAGCTTTCTGAGTCTGTTTGCACTTCCTTGAGTCCAGACACTTGGTTGCTTCTGAGTCCAACCTTCTAAGAGTTGTACGGACTTCTGAGGCTAACCTTCTGAGGGAAGACCCTTCTGAGAACTCCTAGTCGCGAGGTCTTCTGAGACCCTTCTGAGGCGACAGTGTTCTTTCCTCAGAAACATGTTTTCACCTTCTGCGCTTCTGAGATGTCCTTTCTGATATCTTTGGCGCTATGATTTTATCAATTTCTCTCGAGGTTACTTGATGTTTTTGTCTTGGTCTTTGCTCATGGCATTGCAATAATTTATAGCTTTCTGAGACACTTAGCGCACATATTAGCAAAACCTTAAGTAAAATTTTATACTTATGGCTTACCTTGTTATCATTAAAACTTTCATAACTCTAAGAGAATTATGCTTAATTCTGTCAGAAGGGTTCTGGAGCTTACAATCTCCCCCTTTTTGATGATAACAATTTAAGTTTTAAGATAATAATTTTGCTTAAGTTCAGAAGTGTTTCTGAGTAAGTTCATAACTTATTCAGAATTCACTTTTGCTTTCTTAGAAACTAATTTAGCTTTCTGAGAGAAGGCTTCGTTATTTTCTTAGAAGGCTGAGATAATCAACAGTTCAAGTATGCAATGTATGATTACTGTTTGAGATTATCAATTTCATAGCATGTATTTCATGATAATGTATGTATGAGATTCAGAAATATCAAGCTAAGTATATCAAGAGATGCCAAAAAAATAAATAATAAAAGATAAGCATAAGATAGGTAAAACATGAGATGCCAAAATAATGATTTTTCATTTATGGTTTTGTAAAGATACAAAATATTTGGCTCCCCCTAAGTTGTTGCTCCCCCTGAGTTCTAGCCTAGTGTTTACGATAGCCAATGTACAAAAATTTTATCATTTATCTAATTTATCTACTCCCCCTTTGTTACATCAAAAAGGGTGGCTAAGACATAAACGCCATCATTGACTTAGAACTACTGTCGTCTGGCAATGTAGCGTAGCAGCTGGCATATCTCCATGAGAATCTCGCTCTGTGTCGCATTCTGAGCGCATTCTGGAGGGAGGTCAGAGGCAGTGGACGGCTGTTGAGAAGATGAGGGTTGAGATGAAGGAGGACGAGAGACTTCAGCCTCAAGTACTTCATCGATTAAATCCCTTGTTTGATATTCAGGAGGTTCTTCTTCTTGGACAGCTTTACCTTCGATAGCAGCAAGTTCAATGGAAGGCTGCCTTTGAGTGTCCTCAGTAACTAGAGCAAGGTCTAGATCAGAGGGTTGCCTAGCTGATGGTTGCTCCATAGCACCAGAAGTCTGAGCCTCGTCGGGGAGGTTGAAGGTTGATATTTGGCTATGCATGGCTTCAATGCACTTCAACTTCTCAGTTCGACCAAAGAAAGGCCGAAATTGCACAGAGGGTGGAGTGACTACCGTCCTTCCCAGCTGAAAGCCGGAACCAATCATTGAGTCCGTTATTGAGAAACTGGGACCTTGTTGATCAAAGGATGTAGGAGGAACCTCTGTTCTATCCTGAGGAGGAACCTCTGGTTCCTTCTGAGAGTCCTTCTCAGATAGAGTTCCTTCTAAGGAACTGTGGGCAACAAATGCCTCAACTACTGCAACTCCTGCAGCCATGGTAGCGTCAGCGCCCACCTCTGAGCTGAGCCCAGTGCTGGTGGTCCCTGGCACTACGTCATGTGTTGAGACATGAGTTTCCTCATGTTCCAAAGGGATCTCAGAAGAGAGGAGACCAACCTCAGAAGTTGGTTCAATTAAGCTTTCCTCATGCTGTAGTTGTTGTTGTTGTTGCATCGGAGCAGCTTCTGGAGTCTTAGAAGGTTGATCCAGAGCTTTCTGGACGTCACGCATCGTCTGAGCCAATGACTCAGCATTGACAGTAGCAACTTCAATTGTGGTTGCCTCAGAAAGTTCCACCATAGAAACCTCAGATGGCTTCTTTTGGGGCTCTTTTTTGGAGCTTCCAGCATCTGGAGTGCGATGCTCAATGCGAAAGCGTGCCGCATCTTCTTCCCCGGAAGAGGAATCAGCGACATTTCCTCCATGCCCCTGAATGTCTTCTCTGGTGGGGGAGACATTTCCAGATGGAGAGGAGTGCTGAGAAGCTTCTGCTTCTTCTTCAACAGCAGCAGTAGTAGCAGCAGCGGTGGTGGCAGCAGTAGCAGTAACTGCTACAATTTCTTTACCCGTCGTCTTTGGAGGGCTCTGTTTCTTGGTGGTTTTTATCCCCACTCCTTTGTGAGTTTTTCCCTGATATTTCAAGGAATGTAGGAGTTTAGTTTTAAATTTGGTGGGTTTAAAACCATCAACAGAAGCAGAATAGGAATTGAAGTAGAAGAAGAGTGAAGAAATGAAGGTGGAGTGTTAGAGTTAGCTTTTACCAAACGACCACGTTTCTTTTTCCCTTCTGGTGGCACGTCTGGGACTTGGAGAGTGGGAGGTGCTTTCCTTTTTCTGGTCATGGGTTGCTCAGATGTTGTTTCTTCTGAGTCTTCAGCAGCCTCAACAACCGTAGGTGCCTTCTGAGGAGTCTTCTGAGCTTCTTCAGAAGCCATACTCCTTGTCACCCTTGTTGGAGAAGGATGAGTCACCTTTTGCTTCTTCTTCTTCTTTTCTGAAGGATCGGAAACCTTTTCCTTTCCTTTCTCAGCCTTAGAGGGCTGGATGGGACCAGCAGCTCCCTTAGAAGGCTTTGCTTCCTCCTTCTTCTTAGGTGCCCCCGTATCTGGTACCTTCTTCTTCTTGATGTTGTTGAAGGTGACCATGGAGAACTTATTGTGGTTGAAGACGTACTCATAGTCTTCAAGTGGGAAGGAGAAATGGTTGAGGATTCTGGTCAGAAGGCTTCCGTAAGGTAGACTTGTGAGAGCCCTTTTTGGATGAGCCTGGTGCATCATGTAGTTGAGCACCATCCTCCCAAAATCTACTCTTTCCTTTTTCAGTAGGTGGTACAGCAGGCAGGCATCCATGGTGGTAACGTTCCCCATGTCTTCAATCCGAGGGAGAAGGGTGTGTTGCACAACGGAGAAGATGATTCTAGCTTCTTGCGTGAGATGAGGTACCTTTACCCCCTTGAGTGGTAGGCTGTTGCTACCAGTCAGAAGTGTCACGACTTCTTCTTCCGAGTCATCTACCTCCTTGACCCATTCTGGGTCGTCGGCGATGACAGCACCACCATTCAAGGTCTTGAAGACTTTGTTGATGTCAGAAGAGGAGAAGCGGATCTGTTGGTCACCAATCTTGCTCTTAACCCCTTTGTTGGTGAACCTTTCTATTTGCGAATAGAAGGCTCTTACCACATTTGGGTAGCACACGTCCTCAGAGCTCATCATGGCTGGCCATCCAGGTTGCTTGAGGAAGGTGAATTGGATTTCGTCCACCTGATTGTAGACATTGAGAGGCAACACCCTTCCCATGGCAAGATTCCGTGGGAGATAAGTCTTGTGGAATAGGGACTGCATTTCCTCATTGTCATAGAGAATATCTTCGGATATCTCATTGAGGTTGTTTCTCATTAAGCCCTTGATTTCTCCAGAGACGGCCATTTGAAAGAAGGGTTTTAAGTTTTTAGAAAGGATAGAGAAGAACAAGAGAGAGACAGAGAGAGAGAGCAGATGAGGATTGGAAAGCGAGGAGAGGTTTTGGCAGAGTTTTGGTAAGTTTTTGAGCGTAAAGTGCTCAAATGAAACAATGCTATAAGTATTTATAGACATGGCTGATAACTAGCCGTTTCCTGCCACTTATCCAAAAGTTACCGTTGGTAACTAGTTTCTCGGAAGGTACCTTTCTGAGAGAGGTGGTCCTTCTGAGAAATCCTCCTTCTGAGAGATGTTTCAGAAGATCTCCTTTCTGAGAGATGAGTCTTCTAAGAACAAATTTTCTCAGATAGAGTTTTCCTACTTCTAGCTCAGAAGCTTAGTTCTATTGTTCGTCTCAGAGTCTAAACTAGGACTAAGGGGGGGTTTCTAAGAGAGAGTTTTTTTAAATTTCAAAGCACTTAGAAACATCTTAGATTGAGAAATCCTTTCAGAACATTGAAACGATCCTCGGGTAAAGGCTTTGTAAATATATCTGAGATTTGATCCTCAGTATTTACAAATTTGAGTTCAATGTCGCCTTTTTGCACATTATCCCGAATAAAATGATGTTTTATATCAATGTGCTTGGATCGAGAATGCTGAATAGGATTCTTAGCTAAGTTGATAGCACTTGTATTATCACAGAGGATAGGGATTTTGGTGTACCTTATTTGATAATCAAGTAGCTGATTCTTAATCCAGAGCATCTGAGAACAGCAGTTCGCAGCAGATACATATTCAGCTTCGGCAGTTGATAGGGCGATCGTATTTTGCTTCTTGCAAGACCAAGTGATCAAGCATTTTCCAAAGAAGCAGCAGCACCCACTTGTGCTTTTGCGATCTATCCTATCTCCAGCGTAGTCGGCATCGCAGTAACCTACAACATCAGAAGAACAACCTTTCTCGTACCAAAGACCAAGATTAGTAGTTCCACTTAAATATCGTAAAATTCGTTAACCGCAGTCAAGTGTGATTGCTTGGGCTTAGATTGGAATCTAGCACAGATCCCAACACTGAGTTGGATATCTGGTCTGGAGGCAGTTAAGTAGAGAAGTGAGCCAATTATCCCTCGATAGTTGCTTTCTGAGACTTTCTCACCATCTTCATCCAAGTCAATTACTTGCGAGGGATGCATGGGAGTGCTCATGGGTTTGGCCTTATCCATCAGAAACTTCCTCAGAAGTTCCTTGGTATACTTCTCTTGATGAATAACTGTCCCTTCCGACTCTTGCTTGATTGCAATCCTAGGAAGAATTTTAATTCTCCCATTCATGCTCATCTCGAATTCACCTTGCATAAGCTTGGAGAATTCTTTGCAAAGGCATTCATTGGTTGCGCCAAATATTATGTCATCAACATAAATCTGGACAATCAAGAAGCCAGAGTCTTCTGAGAGCGTAAAAAGAGTTGTGTCCACTTTCCCTCTTGAGAATCCGTTTTTAAGCAAAAAGAACTCAATCTATCGTACCAAGCTCTTGGAGCTTGTTTCAAACCATAGAGAGCCTTTGTAAGCTTGAATACGTGATTCGGGAATGCATCATTCACAAAACCAGGAGGTTGTTTTACATAAACTTCCTCAGAAAGGTATCCATTCAAGAAGGCGGACTTAACGTCCATCTGATAGAGTTTGAAACCTTTATGTGCAGCAAAAGCTAGCAACATTCTGATAGCTTCCAATCTTGCGACTGGAGCAAAAGTTTCATCATAGTCTATCCCTTCTTGTTGGTTGTACCCTTGAGCAACCAATCTTGCCTTGTTTCTCACGACTTGACCGTTTTCATCAAGTTTGTTTCGAACACCCATTTAGTCCCAATGACACTCTTGCCTTTGGGTTTTCTGAGTCAGTTTCCAAA